>JAIZAY010001016.1:17500-23649 GCA_029531755.1 Holothuria leucospilota | reverse complement strand
TGGAGCAAACACTGTACCTTAGAAATTAAACTATACTTCAAAACATAGAAAATGTGATTAACAGTATCACAAGTGTGGGCCAAGTGGTAGAACAGTATGGTTCTACCATTGTTCTACCATTAACATGGAATTTAGGTATCCACCTAAGTATTTGGTGGAAGGGTGAGGGTAAATCCCTGACTGTGGCGTATTTGCAAATTTTGACACTATAATGAAGTGACCATACATGTTATTATTTGAGCATACCAAAGAGGCAGCGAAAGTTGCAATATTTTAAGTTGTGAACACAGAATGTGACTATATCAGACAATGCTTTGAATGGATGGGTAGTTAGTGTGGACAAGAAACTGTTGCTTATGTCCATAAGTACACAGACAGAACTCACCTCAGATCCAATAATAATGGGGTTGCGGTGAGAAAATTTTTGAATTTTTTGCTGCTTAAATAGCAGGAAATAAACTCTTAAGACCCAATTTTGTGACAAACTTTACACTGTATTGCTACTGTAGTCCATCTTGATAGTGTGAGAATGGGTGATGACAGTAAGTCCATATAGACCTATGGCTAGAGACAGTTTTCCCAGTTTGTAAAATTAGACAACGGAATTTGATGTTTTGGTATGACACTATTTCAATGAAAGTAATGTGCAAAATGACAATACAAAATGGAATTTGTCTTTTAGAAAGGGGAATTAAAACTCTTGTCTCTACCCAAGGCAACTGTGCGGTTGCTATGAATTCCTTCAAACTCACTCTCTGTGGCATAGCCAGAACTGTGCCATGGGGGCCATGTAGTATGTTCTGTGATTGCCAGCGATCGAGGAGAGTTTTAAGTGAGGGGGAAATTTTTTTGAATGATTGGGTGCCCTTACAAGCAATCTGGTGCTATATATGGTATCTTTTGAAGTAAATTTGTTTTCAAAAATTAACATATTTTAGGTTATTAAATTAAAAAAATCAGCATCAGTGAGGGGGGGAGGCATCGTCCAATGGCCCCTACCCCTTAAAGTGTCACTGCTCACTTTAAATCTGTACAAATTGGCAGGACAGCATAGTCCAAATGTCAAGATGCCTACAGTATGCAAAAATGTCTGTACCTCAACATCCTTAACAACTAAAATCTCACTTGAGAAAATTACATAGTGGGCATGGCAAAATTTGGAAATGGGCAACTTGGCAAGTGCCCCCACTTGCCACCAATGATGGGCACTGCAGCAACAGATCAGTACATGTATCAGATTTCCCACTTTGGTCTGTTGGATAAACTGATATGGCATCCAGCCATAGTACCTCTAGTGGAGCTAAGGGAAACCTGCATAGAGATCTGCATATTTGTAAATTTGTAAACACTGGTGTGAGACTCTTAATACCACAACAATTACCTCAAAGAGATGAAATCATAGTGTTTAAAATCAAGGGTGTGACAGTGGCACACTGATGGTTGATGAAATTAGCTTATTAGTGCCCAATGCAGTTTCATGAGAGAACATTTCAGAGTAATCCTCAACTCAAGCTCCATTTGTACACTCAGTTATAACCCTAGCCCTATAATTGCCATTGTGTGCTTGCATCTAATTAAGATACTTCCAGGCATCTATACACTGCTACTGTACCTGTCTAACCCCTTCTTGGAAAAAGAATCCATCTCAAACTTTCACCCAAGAATACCATAGAAAAAAGTTTTTTGGCAACATCAAAAAAGGTAGGAGAACAGAAAACTGGCCCCAAATCATACAAACATAGGAAATATAGGATTTTTTCAAATATATGGGAAATTAAAGGAACCATAGGGTCACTTTGATGCCTAGCTGTGCTCCAAAATGAAAGGTGTAGAGCCCAATGAAAACAATGTTCATTTGCACATTACAGACATATGTCAGGTTTTACAACAACTTGCTATGCTTTGCTATAATTTTCTAACCATTAGATGCATACCATTACCAATACTTCTTCTCCTGGCCTGTGAGTGGGCTGGAGGGAAAATCACTGCTTTTAGGAAGAGATTTAGTCCTCTTAGACATAGCCATATAAGAAAGGGGCTGCACCTGGCCCTTTTTGGATGACTTCAAAACTTGTAGAAACTCAGGGAAATACATAGAAATTTTGAACAAATTGATAAAAATTTGGGTAAAACTTGCAGAAATTCAGAAAAAAATTCAGGAATTTGGTAAAAATTATGGAATGTGGGCAAAAGTTGCCCCAAAAGAAAAAGAGATGCAGGGAAAAACTCTTCTGTCCCCCACCTCCAAACAGATGCTCCCATATGCCCATGCTCTTTGACTAAAGAGGTGAAAAAAGATGTGTAACTAATATATCAAACATTAACAGGATCAATCTAATTACAAAATCTGACTGACAGCCATACTTTTTAAGAGTCTTAAAGGTGATCAGTCGTCTTGAAATATTCTTTGTGACGTCAGCCTTTTCTTGACATGTTTCTGAGTCGTCACTGTTCAAGGATACACCGTACAAGTATGCTTACCGATTAGCTATACCATGCTTGTACGGTGTATCCTTGAACAGTGAGGACTGCAGAAACATGTCAAGAAAAGGCTGACGTCACAAAGAATATTTCAAGACGACTGATCACCTTTAAGTTAAAGCAAAACAAGACACTCACCCAATTCACAAAGCCATCAACCCCCACGTTTAAAATTTTTGCCATCCTTAACTATGCCATGACTACATCAAATTTTGAAAAAGGAAATGTAAGGGCAAATTTTAACCAAGAGCATGGCATAGTTATCCAAGACGATACACCATGACCTATGTTATTTCACAGTCTGTTTTATGTTTTGTTGGGGTATAGTAACTTTTCTCATGAAAACCATAACACAGGGAGTTATTTAAATTTTCACCAGGAGAGTTGACTTGCTGACTACCTAACAAGCAAGGACTTTTTAAGAACAGACAAAAGGAGCTAACTTCTTGAACAAAAATACAAAGAGATTTACAAATTTTTTAACATGCAAAGCAATACTGTTATTCCTGTCCTTGGTGGTGAAGCACTTGGCTGGACTGGAACATCCTCACTACTACCCTTTTTTGTTTGATGGACATTATCATCACAAATCCTCTTTGCCACTGTGCTTTTTGACTGTAACGGCTTTAATAGGAGCAAAAATTGTCATATACTTTAACACATCTGTCATGCTTCATCTCACAGTCTAACTTTGGCACCCAAAACCATTAAACGAGTGTTGCAATCAGTAAATGATTTGGACAGTTAAATGAAGAAAAACATATATAGTATCTGCAATGAAACAAGTGATTTCCGTCGTAATAGTGCAACATCAGTTGTTTTCCCAATTCATGTAGGAAAATGTTTGTTCTACCATTTAAATGCACTAATTTCTCTCTAAAAAAATCATGATGTGGACCATTAAGGGCAATCAAAAAAAATTAAAAAAAATTCATGTATCAATATACAGTTGGGCAGGTCACATTATTTTCCTTTAGATCAAAAGAAGAACAGGTGCACAATTTGACATGAAGTTCAGATACTGCCAGTACTTACACTTCCTTTTCTCTTCAATGAAGCAGGTTTTTCAGTGCTCTGTGATTCTGCAGGCTGAAAAATAAAACCCATTCAGTTCATAATTAATTTACATCTACACTTTCTCAGGAACCCAACTTGAAGGATTTTCATTACTTTTTCAAAAGTAATTCAAAAGTCTCCTGATTTACTTTTCATGCAGCATAGGAATCCGTGGCATGGACAATTGTGTGAAGGGGGCATGCAGTATGTTCTGGATTGCTGCAAACTGGAGTGGGTGTTTCCTACCCTTAGGGAGGCAGAACACCGATTAAGGAAAGGGGGAGAGGCATGGCATTATGGTTCAGTTCATGGCTAATGTCCCCCTGCCCTCATCCCCTCTCCAGCTTTCATCACTGGAAAATGTATACTTGAGCTACAGAGGAAAGCTATCACACACAATTTCTCCAAAGACACACACAAACTACAATCATATGATAGCTCAATCTTTACTTGAGACTCCACTTATCTTACAAACTTTAAAAGGTACAAAAAAAATAAAATAAAATAAAATAAAATAAAAAAAAGGTCAAGTTCTTGTATTTTATAATAAATTCATGTACAATTTGCCTAGCCAGGAATCAGTGGTTTGTGAGGCATGTTCTCTTACACAAAACTGCCTCTCTACAAAATACAGTATTATTGGAAACTTTATCACTGAAGAGGTCCTGTGGCTTATAATGAATGTAGGTCCATCATTTATTTAAAGGGCAATATTGCATTTATGGAAAAGAAAATTTCCATATCTTTTAAAGCATGTCTTATAAGAAAACATGATATGCAATTCAAGATGAGGCAGATAGATAAAAGTCTTATCATGAAACAGATTGTGACAGAAAGAATTTATTGTTTAATAGCTCAGGAATCATTTGCTCAGCCAAACTTTTGAATTTTTAAATGATGCAGCATTTTTTATATCTCTTTCTGTGTATACAACTTTGAGAAAGCAAAGCTCAATTGACAGAAATTTCTGGTGAGACTAAATGATATACAATGATAACATATTATTTCTGGGTGTTCCACATTCAAGCAATTTAAATGCAATATTTCCCATTAAGCACAACTCTGACATACAATTGAAACTTCATGATGGTGTTTAAAGGGAGAATGCAGTCACCCCAATAAAGAATTGTATAGTAGACTATCCTATTTCCTGAATGGCCCTTGAGAATCATGTGACAGTATTTTTCTCACTCAACTGTAAAATTTACAAGGAGCAACTGCTTGGTTTACCTTGAATATGCAATATTAATGTCCTAAAATATTATGAAAGGTACTTGGAAGAGAAATAAGAAGAAATTTGTGACATTTAGCTGTTGTTTCAAAATAAGTTTGGGGCGACTGCTTTTGACCTTTAAATTCTTACCTTTGTTCTCCAGGGAAGGTCTGGTTGACCATAGTCATATCTCAGCTCTTCTTGGGAATGTATCTCTCTCAAGGCAAAAAGGCAGAGATGTGGTTGGCCTTTAAATACCCTCTTCTTCATTACACAATTTGCAACCTTGCCAGTGCCATCATTGACGAACCTTGCCACACAGTCAACCTCAGTGGCGTCAATGCTACAAGGAAATAATATGGGTATCCCATACAAGTACCATCATATACTTAACTTTGTGGTGTTACTAGACCACCAGGAAAAGCACCACCATTTCATACTTTTATAATGTTAAAGTGATATTACCTGTTTAAGAAAGGGAAATACATAACACTGCCTTGTCCAAAGTGTTGGAATAATGTTTAAGCAGTCCATCCGAACAAAAAAGACAAATAATGATCCCTCACAGAAGTAGTTGCTCTAAATATTGTTTCAATTATCATAAAAATAGCGACAAAAACTATGAAAATCGAAAATGATTCCACACAATCTTTATTCCATTCAAACCCACTCCTGGGTGAACAAACCAATGGGAGTGCTCTAATATATGAATATGCAAATGGCAGCACAAAGAAAGGTGCCCACGTGTATGCCAGCGAACGAACACTGAATACAGGATATTCACGCTACAGCCTAAGTACTTGAAAGCTGACTGTAGGCCAGTAGTACCATGGAGCTGATATCCAAAAGGTTTTATTGGCTTCGTTATAGTAAATCGAAAGGAGAAATTTCCCTTGAAGCTGGCACCTGACCAATTTTGGAACAAACTACAGCCCTTGTGAGCAACTCGATAACACCACAGCTTGGGACTAAGTATCAGCAAGGGTTGCTATCTGGAAGGGAAAGGACTTTGAATTTGTGCAGTTAGTGAGCTTTCGTGATGAGTGAAGAGTGTTTTTTGCATGATTCTGAAGGCAGACTCAAGAAAATACAAGTAAATCTAACTCAATTTACCCACGAGACTGGTCATCGATATAATATGTGAGTACTACCTCCGACGAATAAAAGTCTGAACATTCATTTCTTGAGTCATTCAAATCATCAATGGTCAACGATATCAGCTTGGAGTCTGACATCTGAGATGCTTACCCTCTGTCGCAAGGTCATACCATGGAGCTACTACCTGGACATTCTTTCCCTGTTACGTTTCCCACCTAATATGTACACAGTTGCCTTGATTCAACCAGGGAGTTCTGATACAACAGACACAAATTCTTTTACATGTTGGAAACTCTTGGAG
>JAIZAY010001016.1:0-12500 GCA_029531755.1 Holothuria leucospilota | reverse complement strand
CTTTTCTGTCTCTAATAGAATGGTACCTTTGGAATGGGAAATGGCAAATGTTGTACCTGTTTACAAAGGGTCACCGAAGCCAGTAGCTGTTGCTTCAAGCTATAGACCAATTTCATTAACTCCAATTGTTAGTAAATTTTGGAAAAGCTTATTTGTTCAAGGTTCATGAAATTCTTTGATGAAAATAATATTCTTGGTACAAACCAATTTGGCTTTCGCCCTGGGAGAAACTGTGAGCTAATGCTATCTAAAGTTCATCATCTTATTTCCTCGTCATTGGATTCTTCTTCGTGCAATCTGGTGGATGCTGTTTTCCTTGACTTTAGCTCTGCTTTTGACAGAGTGCCACATAATAAGCTCATTTTAAAGCTTCACAAGTTGGGGATAAGAGGAAGCATTCTTGCCTGGATTCAGGACTTCCTATGGATGCGCCAACAAAGAGTAGTTTTTCAAGGGGCGTTTTCTGAGTGGACCACTATCTATAGTGGAGTTCCACAGGGATCTGTTTTGGGTCCCATACTGTTTCTTGCTTATGTCAGCGATATTTCCTCTGGTCTTTCCTCAACAATGTTTCAGTTTGCTGATGATCATACTATTATCCGACCTATTACTTGTGAAGGGGATAAGGATATTTTACAGAATGATTTAAACACTGTTTTCCAGTGGTCTATTGATAACGAGCTTCCACTGAATGTATCTAAGTGTGCTATCATGCACATCTCTAGGTGTAAACCTAACAATGCCTTATTTCATGATTATTGTCTTGGAAGCAATCCTCTCAATGTTGCTGAGAATTATGAGCTCCTAGGTGTGTTCTGTTTAGCAGCAATTTTTCTTTCAACAATCATCTCGAACATATTTGTAAATCTGCTTCTAGACTAGTAGGATTTGTTTCTCGTTGTACAAATGGGATGCCTCATGATTCTTTCTTACTTTTATATAAGACTCTTGTCTTACCTGTTTTGTTGTATTGTGGTTCTATTTGGCACCCTTTTAACGTATGTCATTTAGACTGTATTGAAGCTGTACAAAGGAGGGCTACCAGAAATTTTGTATCAGAGGAAATTTCCAAATGAGATAGTATCATACGAAGACAGGTTAAAGCATTTTAGTATTATCAGTATCAAGCACAACCTTGCATTACAGAGACTTGCTCTTGGTCATAAAATTGTTCATGGGTACTGTCCAGCTGAATTTACTCAATTCATTAGACCTAGCACTCGTGCCCCTGGAAGGCTTCTTCACTGGACTGCGAAGACTCAGACTTTCTATAATTCCCCCTTTGTTCATTTTACAAGACTTTGGAATGATCTTCCTCTGGATTTGCAGGAAATTCCCTCTGTGAGGAGCTTTCGTAAGAGACTATCTGATCATTATTTATCTATGTATTAGGTATTCTTAAGATAAGGTAAGGGGTGCACTCACTTCACTGTGTGTGTTTCAGATCTCTGGTCTATACCCACTTACCTGGTACCTTCACTATTGTTTGTACGAAATATGTAATAAATAATAATAATAATAATAATAATAATAATAATAATAATAATAATAATAATAATAATAATAATAATAATAATAATAATAATAATAATAATAATAATAATAATAATAATAATAATAATAATAATAATAATAATAATAATAATAATAATAATAATAATAATAATAATAATAATAATAATAATAATAATAATAATAATAATAATAATAATAATAATAATAATAATAATAATAATAATAATAATAATAATAATAATAATAATAATAATACAGTACGCATCTTCAGCACTGACATCAGCATGGAGTTCGGCCTTGACAAATGTGCCAGACAGATCATCCAAAGAGGAAAGGTGAAGCTAACAGAGGGCTTGCAAATGAACATCGGAAAGATCAGCGATGTCCAGCTGGGCGAGGGCTACAAATATCTCGGCATTCTTCAAAACATGGAGAATATGCAGAAAGAAGTTAAAACCAATGCAACGATCACATACAAAAAGCGGCTACGCCAGGTGCTACGATCGAAGCTGAATGGCCAGTTCAAGATGCAAGCAATCAACAGCTATGCCCTACCAGTCATAACATACACAGCTGGTATAATTGACTGGACTAAGAATGAGCTGGAAGAATTAGACCGCAAAACAAGAAAGATACTTACGATGCATGGAGCACTTCACCCACGAGCAGACATACATAGACTGTACCTCCCCAGAAACTGCGGGGGAAGAGGCCTGCACGAAGTCCGCGCAACTGTAGACCTCGAATGCGCGGGGATCACGGAATACATACACACCAAGAAGGGAGAAGATCCCCTGATAAATGCTGTGTGGCAACATCAAACACAGGGCAGGGAGTGCGAACCATCAACTAGAAAGGCACTCAAGAAAAAATGGGTAGAAGAAACCCGAGAGGTCTGGATGCAGAAGCCACTGCACGGACAATACCCACGAGAGGTGGAGGAGATCATGAAGAAGGAACATGCATATAGATGGACAGCATCCACAGGGCTTAAAATTGAAACAGAAGCATTGATTACAGCAGCACAGGACCAAGCCCTCAACACCAAATACCACAAAACAAAGATCCTCCGTGTATCCACCGACCCAAAGTGCAGAATGTGCAAGCTGTCGGACGAAACCATCAGCCACATAACGTCTGCATGCCAGAACCTCGCTGGAACCCTGTACCTAAAGAGACACAATGACCTTGCCTCTGCAATTCACCGAAAAGTCTGCCAAAACTACGACTTCCACGTAGAACCAGTGCCATGGCAACACAAGCCCAACTTAGTAGAAGAAAACGACAAGGCTAAGATTCTCTGGGACTTCGAGATCAGGACAGATAGAGTCATGACAGCTCGAAGACCAGACCTGGTGATCATCGACAAAGGCAACAAGATAGCCACGATAGTCGATGTGGCCGTCCCGTCAGACACAAATATAGAGAGAAAGGAACGGGAAAAGATCGAGAAGTACCAGGACCTGAGACTCGAAGTCCAGAGGATGTGGGATGTAAAAGCCAAAGTCGTACCAGTGGTTGTCGGGGCACTAGGAGCCACTACACAAAACCTAGATAAACATCTCGAGGAGATACCAGGTATACACAAAGCCCCCGACCTCCTGAAAGCTGCACTTCTAGGGACCGCTCATATACTACGACGATTCCTCGACCTCCCAGACTCCAGGTAGGAGTCCGAGATCTGGAACGAAAAAATGCAGAAATGCAGAAAATAAGAACCAACCGAGAAGGGTTGTGAATGAAAATAATAATAATAATAATAATAATAGTAGTAATAGTAAGAGTAACAGTAACAGTAACAGTAACAGTAACAGTA
Source organism: Holothuria leucospilota (assembly GCA_029531755.1). Classification (NCBI taxonomy): domain Eukaryota; kingdom Metazoa; phylum Echinodermata; class Holothuroidea; order Aspidochirotida; family Holothuriidae; genus Holothuria; species Holothuria leucospilota. The sequence continues at coordinate 9,169 of JAIZAY010001016.1, read as the reverse complement.
ACAGTAACAGTAACAGTAACAGTAACAGTAACAGTAACAATAACAATAACAATAACAATAACAACCAGAATGCAAAAATGCATTGAGGTTTCGATGATATATGTTCTATTCCAAATAATGCCATGATGTCCCATGTCTTTCAGTCGCTGGTCAAGTGCTATCTTAACATGTTGGAAAAATAATTTTAAGTTCATATTTGATCTTGGGAATTCCTGGGAAATTTTGCTTTTTGCCTTCTGGTGAACTCATGAGACGATCTTGGGAATTCTTAAAATTTTGCTTTTTGACCCCAGATGACCTTTGACCTCCATCAAAAATGATAGGGTTCTTCCTCTTACCATAATGCATGTACATACTAAGTATGAAATTTATTCAAGCTTCCTATCTTGAGATATCATGTTAAAAACATTTTCAGTGTTTGACCCCCGGTGACCCTAAATGACCTTTGACCTCCACCAAACATGATAGCATTCATCTCCCCACCATAACACATCCACATACTACCTATGAAATCTATCCAAGCTTCTTATCTTGAGATATCGCGTCAACATGGTTTTCAGAGTTTGACCTCCGGTGACCCCAGATGACCTTTGACCTCCACCAAAAACGGTAGGGTTCTTCCTCTTACCATAACACATCTACATACTAAGTATGAAATTTATCCAAGCTTCCTAACTTGAGATATCGTGTTAACAAGGTTTTCAGCATTCGACCCCCGGTGACCCCAGATGACCTTTGACCTCCATCAAAAATGATAAGGTTCTTCCCCTTACCATAACACATCTACATACTAAGTATGAAATTTATCCAACCTTCCTATCTTGAGATATCGTGTTAACAAGGTTTTCAGAGTTTGACCTCCGGTGACCCCAGATGACCTTTGAGCTCCACCACAAACGATAGGGTCCTTCCTCTTACTATAACGCATCTACATACTAAGTATGAAATTTATCCAAGCTTCCTAACTTGAGATAACGTGTTAACAAGGTTTTCAGCATTTGACCTCCGGTGACCCCAGATGACCTTTGACCTCCATCAAAAACGATAGGGTTCTTCCTCTTACCATAACGCATCAACATGCTAAGTATGAAATTTATCCAAGCTTCCTATCTCGAGATATCGTGTTAACAAGGTTTTCGGAGTTTGACCCCCGGTGACCCCAGATGACCTTTGACCCCCACCAAAAACAATAGGGTTCTTCCTCTCAATATGGGGCATCCATGTACCAAGTTTGAGAACTGTCAGAGTTTCCCTTCTTGAGATATCGTGTTAACGAGCAGTGTCACAAACACACATACACACACACATACACACATACACACACACATACACACACACGCACATACACACATACATACACACATACGCCATCACGAATGCATTGGTTTCTCTTATCATCGAAACCAATAACAATAATAATAATAATAACAAAATTTTCAGCACACCCTGCGCAGCAAAATTTGGCTTTTGCCATCCTCTCGGCAACTTATTCCCTCTGTCAAGGTCAAGGAGCTTTATCCTCCACCTGGCACCACCCCTGAGACTGAAGATTCAAATTTGTTGTGAAGAATGCGATTTCCTGCAATCCAGAGCACCTGAAAAGCAAAATTTTCTGACCCCAGCCCCAACCATGATGGGGCTGAGGTCAGGTTGCTCTTGTTGGACTCTGCAAAAGTACAAATTGCTCTTAAAAGAAGCTGCTTCATTTAAAATATTCTTGCCTCGGCTTCTGTTTGCCATATTCAGCTAGCTTTAGGACATCTTAAGTATGGTATGAATTTCACTTTTTCTTATTGTCTTTTCAGTAAGCTGTGATTAAATGGCATTGCCTCCTTACCCAAAGGGATTATGTAATGGGCAATTCCAGGCCAGAGGAGACAAATCCTTCAAACTAAAACTGAGCAACTGCCATGGAATTTGGTATCAAATTAAACTTAAAAGATTGAATTTTTCAGATATGTGTTTAATTTCCCCATACTATTAACATAAATAACCCAAAATTATGGATAATGTGAAAAAGCTATATTTTAAGAAAAATCAAAACTAGAGTTAGCCTAAATGAATCCCCACAAGCCACTCCCTATAACATCAAAAGTAGTGCATTTAAATACTGACAGATAGTTTAAGACTATGCATCAGTGTATGAAACTATTTTCAGTGGGTTCTATTTTGTTATGCATCAGTGAACACATATCAATGTCAACGTGTTGAAAAAGTGTCACACTGTTACCGGAAAAAAGCCATTTTTTATGATATTTTGAAAAATTGAAATCAACTGATTATTTTTTTGAGCATCAACTATGTTGGAACTCAGTACATCCACATAATAATTTCACTGTAGAAGCTTTTGTATGGGAATAATAAAACTAGAACAGCAATGCTGTTGTGTAGCTCACACAATTTCTCTTGTCTGTTAAAAATAGAAACTCACAAAACCAAATTTTATCATCTATTCATCTGCTTCCAAAAAACCTCCTTACCGTACAAAGGCAAATGGGAGGGAAGAGAGGAACGTAATAATTAATAGAAATCAAAACCCATCTGTAAAATCACAAATGTGTTAAGGAATGTAAACCTGCAACTGACATAGTGTTATGAACGATAGCTACAAATATCACTGCATATTGTCTCATATCAAGCAAGCCTGCAAAGGCTGTATACACTTTTATAAGCAGCAAGACTGAAAAAAGTTTGTATGATGTACTTATAAACTGTTCAAGTATTGCAAAGTACATTTAATCGCACCTTTGATTCCACAAGTAAACACTGCATGGGTTTGCACTGATCAAAATAAAACAGACTCTCAAAAAGCTCCTACTGCACTTGAACTCAAAACAGTTAAATTGCAATTACTTGACTTGACCAACTCAATTGAACAGAACAGAATGGAAGATATCCCCACAATTAATAAGTTAAGCCTGTTTCCTTTCATGTGTTAAGCCACACTGACCACAGAGTTGCTTCAGACTGTAGAGGCCACTTGATGAACAAACACATGTGTTGATGGATTGAATTTCAAACAGCCTGCATATCCATTTGCAAGATAACAACTGAACACAAAACCAAGCACACTGCTATCAGTGCAATGGATAAACAGCTAACTGTTCAGCAGGCACAGTCAACTCAGATCTACAAAAACGGCTTTAAAACCCAACTTAACTTTACTATAATGGATGCAAATAGGTAGGTGCTAATGTTCTGCTGACAAACAATCATATCCAAAAATTTCAGCCCAAAATCTCCTCACATCAAAAAGAAGAAGACTACTTTTTTTGAAAAGTTGATGCCATCAGCCCCATTTTATAACCTCACACATGTACTGTGTACATGTGTGAGCTAAAAATGAAATGTGTCACACTGTTACTTTTTGGTAACAGTGTGACAGCAACAGTGTGTTTCTATAGGGGAAATACAGTCCTGTGTAACATGAAGTATATGCTTATACTTGGGCACAGTATACAGTAAGGTTTGGCTGGTATGGTGATACTGACTTATATAGAAAACTCAGTCCTGAGGTAGCCTAAAGTATAATTCTCACTGCAAATATAGTGACTGACTGGATCATAAGGGTAGAGTGATCATCCCTCTACTCATACTGGGAACCAGCCCTTTTAATAGCTACTTTTGAAATTTACTTCTTGTAATAGCATGAAGCCACTCATGGGGAAATGTCCAATGGCCAACACAATGGAAGCAGTGTGACAACATCCTTCAATGAAGCTGAACACAATAACCTCTGTTCTGTCAAAATTTCCAGCTTTTCTGCAGCTGGGTCATTCTCAGCCAACTCAATAAATTTTCAGAAAATCATGGTCGGGCACCAGACTTAAATTTTGATGAAAAAATTCCCTAGTGTAGTTCAAGTAGTAGACAGAACACAATAAAAATTGTAGGTCAAAATTACAAGCACTTTCAGTGTCATTGCCCATTGAAAAGTAGCCCAGACCCCCTTCTTTGTATGCCCGAATTGCGTGGTTGCCATCTCGGTCATTTTTTAGGGCCCATAATTATACAAAAAATAAAGATACAATGCTGAAAATAGCTACCTGGGGTATTTTCTGCCCAAATTTTAAGAATCTAGCATCAAAAATACTGTATCTGACTTAATTCAGAAGATAAAGAGCTCTAAACATTGCATTTTATTTCATTTCAGGGGTCCATGATATTTGGACCCCTGTGGTTCAACCAACTTCTATCTGATAAGTACCATTTTTCATATATCTGGTGGGTGCACTTTACTCAAATGAGGTTAAAGATCTTAAAGCGGCACATTGAGTTGGTTCGTGAAATTCACCAAATTTTGCCAAACCTGTTACGTTTTCTTCACATACTAATGACAAATGGTCAAACTTAATCAATCCCCACATCTTGCATACAAATAAATGTTTCAATAGGTGAGTAATAAACAATTCAATTCGGTTTTTAAAAATTCGTGACCAGACACTTTTTCAAATTATGCACACAACCGTTACAAGCTAGTATACCAAAAAATTCAAAATTTTTACTTTATGCATAACTGTTGGAAGTAAAACTTGACTAATTATGCTAAAAATAATCATTCTCATGTGGTAGTACCCTTCAACACCCTTGTTAAGTTATCGATATCAACTCAATATGCCCCTTTAAATACATTCCATGACTTTTTGCATGCTAACATTAAACAGTATGTAGTGTACCATAAATCCTGATTCATGTACACTTCCCACAAAACTTCATTTTTGTTTGGATTAATGTTCCAAAATTATTCCTATTTCTGGAAAATTTAAAGTTTCTAACCAGATCTGATTAAACAGCAATTTCTTCCTTATTGTAGATTTCAGATTATATTTTAATTTTATCTGTTACACGCTCACTTGTTTTTAAGGAACCGTATAACATGTTGTTCCTTGCTTTTGGTACTGTGCATATTGTGTAGCAACCTTTTGTCACACTGTTACCATCACACTGTTACCATGGGTTGCTACAGTTATTATATAATATTTCATGTAAGCATGCCTTATTTGCCAAATTGATCATATGACATAAAAGCTAAGACTATCTTTGATAAAATGTATATTTTCCAAATTTTTTTTCACTTTTAATTTCAGAGGGTTTTGAGCATGTGTATTTAGGTGAAAAAACTAGGTATTTTTCACGTTATTTTGATTAATATTTTTAATATTTAATATTACCATATTTTGATTAATAATTAAAAAATAAAAATTGAAATCTGCAAAAAGTTATGCATGGTCTGGAAGTTCATTGTGTCCCCCTTTTTACTGTTAAGCTTATCTGAAGATATCCCTTAAGTATCCAGAGCAAAACTATATTTAAATGAGAAAATGCCTATTTTTTGTCACACTGTTACCGTGGAATTGCCCTAATGAGCTGGGGTAATGGGTTCAAGTTACCAACCCAATCGGAAGGTCAATTTAGAAATGTTAGTCATTTTCTACAAAATTGGGATAAAATTGGAATAGAAATATTGGCAAATTTGTATGAATGTCAAACAATAACATACAGTACCAACATTTTACCTTTTTAGGGCCATTTCCTGTAATCTGGGAGGCATTTTTCCAAACATTTCCTCTGTACTCTATGCGCCAACCCATAGTGGCAGGTAGTGTACCAATATACCAATCTTTTAAACATGCACATGTCAGGCCACCCCCCCCCCTTTCCAAAATTCCTTTCGACGGCACTGTAGGTGTAGCAAATGATACAGATACTTAGACCAATTATACTTGAGAAGCTTTTCCTCTCTAAATGTTCACAATATATGTTGAAATCACTTAGGTGTTTGCAAAGACTGACTTTATTTTTGCCAAGCTGTTGCTTCACGATTTTTCTGATCATTTATATTTTAATACTTATCAAAAGTAAAAAAGACGGAACGTTCTGGTTTTTATGGGTTTTAAAGCTAATAAAACGGAACAGTTAAAACAGAATGGTTGGCAAGTATGCATTTTAATAAGAAGTTGCACTCCTCAGGTGAGAAATGATGCAAGGGAAGGAGATGGTATGTTCCCCAAGGTTGAGGTGCAGAGATTCACCAAACATTCTAGTCTGCAAGTCAATGAGCTCCGATACTTATTACAAGGCAGCATTTGGGTTGAAAATCTTTCCTGTATTAACTGTGGGATTGGTAAGATTCTGCAATGTCTTTTTTGCTATCTAGTTTTGGTCTGTTCTTTCCACTACTTGAACGATGCTCCTGATTTCATGCCCACTATGATTATTTCCTTATCTCGACTATGAGTGTCTTTAACACTTTGCATGATTTACATACAATGATCCTGAAGTGACAGACACCACCAGGTGTGGGTAGAGTGCAGATGGTTGGAATCCCCCAATCTGAGTTCTTCCCCCTGCCTCCCCTCCTGGTTGCCACTCCCCAAATAAGTTTGTTAGACCAACCAAAATGTATTAGCTGAAGGGACATCAATTTTACACCCCCCCCCCAAACATCCAACTTTTTTCCACATTTGACCTCTTAGGACCAAAGAACCTAGTTAAGCCACTGGTAGACCTTTAATTTTTATAGAATCCTACTCACCAATTTCTTCATTAACATCTCCAACTTTAAATCCATCTTTATCACTAGCAGCCTGTATATGAAAATTTGCATCCTCATCTGGGGAGATTCTTTTGGCAAACTGTAAAGAAAAGATGTAAATTAACAACACTCTATATATCAACAAAGATGGGGAGCATCTACAAGTAAACCCATTACAAGCTAAATTCAACACTTCTGAATTTCCAGGGAGTCTTCAAATACAGTCACATAGCTGTGGGGGCAGAGGGTGCATTGCCCCTCCCCCATTTTTCAATAAAAGGTCTTGCACTGAAGGACAAAAAAGTTTTTATGAGACCAGCTTTTTTGGAATACAAATATAGGAAGAAAACTGGAAAATCTTATTATTATATGTGTAACTAATTCATATGAGAAGACTCCTTGGATTACATTTCATATTTATGTTCAGAAACATTAGTATAGTTATGAAATAAAGGGCAAATCTTTGAGATTTAACTGACATTTTAAAACAAGCACAGAAAAAAAAGGCTTATACCCAAAAACATTTTTTCAAAAAACCAAGCAAACTTGAGAAACTTAAACTTAAACCTGTGGCGGGCTAGGGAGTATAAAATCACTGTCACTGTCACTGGTCAGTGGTGAGTTAGACTTTGTATTCTGAAAAAAATTTAAGAACCTTTCACTCAGCTTTGATAGTCTGGCATAATACATACATATCCTCTACTACAATCCATATTCCCTTAATTAATTCCAGAATATTCATCTAACTCTTTAAAGGATATTTTCATCCAAGGTTCTGGAGGTAACTGTTACTCCCATACATTAGAAAAAAAATAAATAATCCAATCCTGTGTAGAAGTAAATAAAAAACAAGGTTTTTATTAGTATTGTTAGTGTAAAAATCTTCAACCAAAATGCAATTTGCCCAGTTCCAGCCACGAACTCTTACTCCCATACATTAAGAGAAGGAAATTCAATGGTCTAATGCTAACACAAATGTAATAAAAAACAAGACTTCTATTAATACTGTTAGTGTATAAATGCAATTCGCCCTGTTTTGAATGAAATACTATTTATTGGCCAATTTATTTACTAGGCACAAGCAGTCCTCCCAAATTTATTTTAAAACAACAGCATAATCTCACACATTTTTTCTTATTTCGATTCCAAGCTACTTCCATGCTATTTCAAGACTGATATAATACATACTCAAAGTAAACCAAGGAGTTACTCCTCTAAATTTCACAATTTATTGAGGAAAATTTAATGGTTCATAAGAGCTACTTCATGAAAGGGAAGACTATAACAATAATCCAATTTTGGGTGACTGACTGCATTTTCCATTAAATATAAACAATATAAGTTTAAAAAAAAAACAAAAAACAAAAAAAAAACAAAGACACTTGTAAAGAAGTAACAAGAGATATGAATACTTCACAAGATATTTAAAAATAAGGTAGGATGGCAGCAGATTCTTTTCATGAATTATTACTTTATAAAAGTTCCAATACTTACACTTTTCTGTCCTGGTCTGTCTTTTGTCTCTGAGGACTGAAAAATAAAGGAAATGGTGATTGCACTTAATCATCCAGTTAATATCTTGAGACCTTTAATATTGTCTATTTCCAAGATCAAGTAAACTTTGATCTGTTCTTGATATAGTATACCTTGCGAGTTTTATTCAGAGCTTAGAGTACAATTGAACGGTTATGAGCTGAGGCCAAAAATAACATTAACTCTTGCAATCATTTTGAATGTTGTTTCATGGTCAGGGAGATCCAATCCTTGCAATCTGACAGAGGAAATGGCCTCAGCTAATTAAGGCAAGTTTCCTTCTACAATAACTAAGGGTAAATAAACTTCATGACTTTTAAAAAATCTTAAATGATGACTGTGAAGGAAAAACAGAATTTGAAATATTTGCAGGATGTTTCAAATAAAGTTTTACAACTTGTTATGCTTTGCTATAATTTTCTAACCATTAGATGCATACCATTACCAATACTTCTTCTCCTGGCCTGTGAGTGGGCTGGAGGGAAAATCACTGCTTTTAGGAAGAGATTTAGTCCTCTTAGACATAGCCATATAAGAAAGGGGCTGCACCTGGCCCTTTTTGGATGACTTCAAAACTTGTAGAAACTCAGGGAAATACATAGAAATTTTGAACAAATTGATAAAAATTTGGGTAAAACTTGCAGAAATTCAGGAAAAAATTCAGGAATTTGGTAAAAATTATGGAATGTGGGCAAAAGTTGCCCCAAAAGAAAAAGAGATGCAGGGAAAAACTCTTCTGTCCCCCACCTCCAAACAAATGCTCCCATATGCCCATGCTCTTTGACTAAAGAGGTGAAAAAAGATGTGTAACTAATATATCAAACATTAACAGGATCAATCTAATTACAAAATCTGACTGACAGCCATACTTTTTAAGAGTCTTAAGTTAAAGCAAAACAAGACACTCACCCAATTCACAAAGCCATCAACCCCCACGTTTAAAATTTTTGCCATCCTTAACTATGTCATGACTACATCAAATTTTGAAAAAGGAAATGTAAGGGCAAATTTTAACCAAGAGCATGGCATAGTTATCCAAGACGATACACCATGACCTATGTTATTTCATAGTCTGTTTTATGTTTTGTTGGGGTAACATTT
>JAIZAY010001248.1:10000-18092 GCA_029531755.1 Holothuria leucospilota | reverse complement strand
ATTTTTTTCCCAAAATTTTTCACAAGAAATTAGCATCACATTTCAATTCCCAATATTTTCCTGTCTCGACCAAAAATGATTGCGACGGTATTAATTTTTGATGCATTGCCCAACATTACATATCCAGCTAAGAACCTTACTGTAGTTTGTTGTTGGCAGTTGATGGTTGGATAAGCATGAAACCTGAGGTTGTCTGGTTAACGGTGCATACAAATGACAAGAGCAGTTACAAAATGTGACAGCACAGGGATATGAACAGTTAGATTGTAGCAGCTGATTTCATTCACATGGTATAAAAATACTTGATAGAGCTCTCTAAAATGATGTAGACCCACACCACACTGATGAAAATTGGAATATGAAACAATTGTTACATGATCTTTAAAATAATGAAGTCATAAATTTGCCTGTGTATCGACATATTGGCCATATGATAATGGATTGATCCAGCATGTGAGGATAATCCCAGAATGATGTACTAAAAGTGCCTACTTAAGTCGAGTCACTTCTGGTATGATAATCAGTGGGGATCGAGGAAAGGAGGAAAGAATGTTAGCTGCACATTGTAAGGGTATAAATTTCTATGTTGATTCTTTGAGATTGCATTCTTTAAACATGGCTAGTTTTTGCACCATTTTGTGAGAGTCAGTAATTAAGTAGACCTACTGAAGTATGTCTGATTAAATTGGATTTATTGGTTTTATCTTCTCTTTCAGCGATGACATTGTGTGATGTTCTCTTGGCCTCTGGACTTGCCTCTCCTGAATCAATGAGCAGCATTGAGGAATGTGAAGATACAGGTACTTACTTTCACTAAATAGCAGAATGAGGGTGAAATGCAGATACATGAATAGTGACAGTTTCTGGATGCTGAGGGGTCCCATGACATACTTATAATGTCGCTGAAAAATGACTCTTACATTAAAAATATTAAAAATAGTAAAAAGACCCACATTGTTAATAATTGGCTCATAAATATTTTTTTTTTGCATTTCAAAACATACAACCTGGGCTTGGATTTGTGTTTTCTGTATGAGAGAAAAAAGTTATATGAGCAGCTGAAAAGACATGTACCTAATTATTACAGTAACAGGCTGAGGATGTATGGAGAGTTAGCACACTTAATGGTACAAAGGCTAGATAACCTCATAATGACATACTAAAATACCCACATTGATATTAGTTGGCATATGAAACAATTGCTATAGGTCCTACATGTACAAGTCTTTGAACATGAAAGAAACTTGGTGTTGGCCTGCTCTTGATTTTGTCCCAAAAATTTTTTTTTTAAAACCCATATAAAAACCCAAATTTTTGTAAGGGTAATAAGATTGATATTTCAATGGGGCCATTTTTATACTGTTTCCCGTGCAGAGTTTTTTGATCCCCCCAAAAAAGGGAAATACAAAAAAACCCCACTTTTGTTAAAAATTGACCTATGCGGGAATTGCCATATTTGTCTTTAAACATAAATTGAAACCTGTTTTTGGGATGTTTTTTGGTTGTAAAACAAAGGGGCATGATAAACCTAAAATTAACAACAGTAATGAAACACATTGCAATGAAATTGTTACCACTCTGGGTTTGTTTCTTTTAAATTTTGGTATCAATTGTTAAAAAAAGGGAAAAAACACCCAAAGTTTCCTCCCAGACAGAAAAATTTAAAATTTTCCCCAACCTTTTTAATTCAAAAACCCCTGTTTTAGCTACTTTGTTACATTTTGGGAGGGAAATTACCCTTTGTGACCAAGGGGGGCCCCTCTCCCTTTCTAGAAATTTTAATATGATTTGAGTATGAAATAGGTATGAAAGTAATCAGAATAAATCTTGAATTAGAAGCAGGAATAGACTTTCATACTCATTTCAGATTCAATTCATACTCTATCCTGATTAATTCCTGATTTCAAACTGACTAGATATGAGACAGGAAATTTCCTGACTACATTCCAGACTCAATCCTGACTGAATTTCCTGACATATGGGCTGAAATCCTTACCAGTCTTAATTCCTGATTCATTTCTGATTCAAAACAGATCTGGACTTAAATACTTGCTTTCACAACTAACACTAAATGAATAGGGGATTTTGGACTTAGAAAATTTTCGAGCAGTTCTGACTTAGAATTTTTCTGCAGAATTAAGATACATTAAATGGATAGGGGATTTTGGACTTAGAAAATTTTTGAGCAGTTCTGACTTAGAATTTTTCTGCAGAATTAAGATACATTAAATGGATAGTGGATTTTGGACTTAAAAACTTTTTGGGCAGTTCTGACTTAGAATTTTTCTGCAGAATTAAGATACATTAAATGGAAAGGGGATTTTGGACTTAGAAAATTTTTGAGCAGTTCTGACTTAGAATTTTTCTGCAGAATTAAGATACATTAAATGGATAGTGGATTTTGGACTTAAAAACTTTTTGGGCAGTTCCCTTGCAGAAATTTTCATCAGAAAATGCATGAACAGAAGATCATCAGAATATCAACAGGTTTTCAACAGAGCGGTGAATCTGTTGAGAATCCGGCTGTTGACTTTCTGGTAATTTTCTGAACTGAAAGCCTTCCTGTTGAAATCCTGTTTAATTTTCTGACGAAAATTTCTGTTCACCTTTTCTGACCAGAAAGGTGCACACACACATAATAAGAGGTACCAGAATTTTGAACTTAGAATTTTTTTCTGGTGGAGGATCGAGAGATTTCTGATCAAATAATTCCTGTTCAGATTAGTGCATGATCATGAACAACACAATACAGATATGCCAGAATTTTTGGTGCACAGAGGAGTATTCTGATGGTTCTCACAATTTGATTATAGATTTCAGATCTGACAACATGGCCCTGGTAATTATCTGTTTGAGGACAACCGGGTATCAGAGTACTTAACTTTTTACATGGCCCGTTTACACGATCATATACTTGTCCATGCATTAACATCGTCATTCAAATATTTGGACACTACTATGAACTATTATGAAGATGAAACATGCAGATAAAAGTTTGAACACCTTCATAAACGTTCAAAAGTCTATTCCTGCTTATACGTTCATTTTAGTTGGACGTTTTTCAAATTCTTGGGGCAAGATCCACACGCCGAATCATACGTACGTTTGTCCATTTGCATCGTCATACAAATGTATGATGTCAGTATGGATGATCGTGAAGACTGGCTTAAAATTTTACACGGATCGAAACTCAGGCCCGGAATTCACGGAAATGATCGTTTCTGGTAACGTGTCGTAACCGTGGAGTCAAAATCACGAAACCCGAAAATCGGTTCCATGCAGGTTAATTGAAACTTCTTAGGCTGGGATTAACTCACTGCTAAGCACTTCAACCTACAACACTCAAATCAAATTCTTGACATTAATGTGTAGAATGTTTAAAATTGTAATTATTCTGTAAATCCCCCGCGTTTAATTTCAACCCCAGGCTTGCGTATAAATCACGATCCCGGGAAAAAAATTGGGTATCCCGGGCTGGCTGTACTATACATAGAGCAATCTACCGCCAAGCTATACCCTAAACACATAGCTGTCTCTCACTCAGTGCTTCTTTGAAACACGAGAATAGGCTAGGCTCAATATGTCCATAGTAAACTTGTTAGGATAGCATATGAGCCAAAGCAAGTAACTCTGAAGAAAAAAGTATCGTACAGGAAGATTACTGAAGAAAAGTTTTCGAAAATATTTGAGAGGGCTTAGTTAGACTATTTTACACATACACCGAAACAATTGTATGAAATTAAGGCTATCCAGCTAAGTTTGGATCATTAAATTTTACGTTCGAGTTGGCTACCCTGAGACTGAAAGATCTACACAGTAAATGTGTACTAAAAGTACAGTCATTACAGTCATTACACACACTGTTTAATTGAAATTTTAAGGATCGTAGGGAGTCCGTACGGATCGTCGGCTCAGATTTTTGACAACATTCTCAGGGTTTACGAAGCTTTAAAATTTCCAGTTATCATCAACTTTGAAAGATACTAAAATAAATGCTACTGACCTCGCCCCCATTTTGCTAGTTGTATCAGGTTTATGCCGGGTGAATGGTTTGAACATTTTTGGTGGATCTGTCAAACTATTAAAAGACAGACTTTTGCGGCCTCCCTGAAAGTATACAGCTTACAGATGTTTGATCGATTGTTTGTACAGTACAATTGAAAGTTTCGATTTTTGGGACTGAAACTAGTATTTTAGATGTCACAGTATTGGCAATTTCAGCAATCATTGACATCGGTCTACTAAGATAAGGTTCAGAATTTTTTTTTTTTGCATAGTTTTAGCCGGTCTAGTGAACTTTTGTTCTATAGCCAAGACCAAATTTTTTAACCTAAGGTCCGACCAAGTGCCGGGTATTCCCCTTGCAAACTGACTGCCAGCCAAGGTCCGACGGTGTGCTTGTAAGTCCGCGGCACGCCGGTACAATCATTAATTAGCGCCGATGAAATTAAGTCAGAGCCTTACTATAGTTCTTTCAAGTGCAGTGCCCATCTTCAGTGATTCCTTCATGAACTTGAAATTTTGTAGCCTTTTCCGCTCGAATGCTTTTCCAAAACTAGTTAAGTTATTACAAAAGAACCGCACAGCCATTTCCCGGTATTTCAGCTTGTAACTAAATTTATTGACTGAGGAACTAGCGTGCCCCGGTTCACCGCCTCCAGGACCACATAGCCATTACATAGACAGATCGTACTAAGTTCATATTGGAAAGAACTTATGCTCTCAGTTTCTGCCAGGTAGAAAAGGTCCTGAGTTCGGTTGTACCACGCCAAAATTGCTGTTGTCTTTTTATATGATATAGTTTTGAATGAAAGAATCGCTCAGACAAGCAGTGATTTCCCCTCCCCTGTTTGATGCCATGCCTATAGGCCTGCCAAATTAGAACTTGGTCACATACCCAGTGGTTCTTAAACTGCATGTAGCCCCAAAAGTCGCTAAAATTATCCAAGCCAAAAAGTATAGTACCACCTCCGCGGAGGTGAACTCTGTTGCTCAGCCCAAGTTTCCTGAGACTGAGCAAGGAATATGTCATATGGCTGCTACGCAGTCCAAGTACTAGACTGGCTAAATGTGTATGTTTTCTTTGTACGTACGTTAACCCAAATAATTTTTTTTCATATGCCTTCAAAAACATCATCCTGCATCTGTATAAGCGCGCTGTTTTTATGTTGGTGTAAGGTGTTTCAGTTTAAGGTTCTTCATCAGGATTTGGTTTTTTCCTCAGGTTCCTTTTCGTAATTTTACCACACAACTCGTGGAGAAACATTTTTTAAGGTGGTGTGATCAGTCATAAGTCCCCATGGATTTCCCCACCCATCGCGGTCCATTCCAACCCTGTTGACTGCATGATTCTTTGCCGGCGGGTCCACACTGTAAAAATCGTGAATGCAGACAGTCATTCCAACCCATTGTACGAAAATTGTTTCAATACTTCATCTCGGTACACTTTGGTGTTAAATAACTCGCCGTCATAAAAAGAAATTATAAAGCTTTGAGTCACTGACATTGGTTTTCATCACTCAAAACTTATCCTTTTCTTCGGAGCTTTGACGAGAAATACTCCGACGGTCAAGCTTTGTCCCAGAGCGCTTGGTAACTATTTATCATAATTTATGATCTGACCTCTACATACACGTGACCTCGTAGCCATTGAGCTGTACTGTACACATTCCTGAAGCAAGCCTACACTATACTGGACTTGTGTACGTACCGCTGGAGAGACGCTCCTGTAAACAACCACCTAGGACTTGTGCACTACGTAGTAGGGTTGGAGAAAATCTAAACAAACTGCTCACGGAATTTTTTATGCTCAGTGGAGGAATTAGAAAGGAGACGAAGTCCTCGATAACCCCTTTTGGACTTAAAATTTATGAAAGAACCTCGCATCATACTTCAACCGATCTGAACAGGATAATTAGAACTACTTTTTCACGAGCAAACTTTTCGTTTGTTTGTAATCCCTACGATAAGATTTGTAATATGACATCGGACAATACCAAATTCAAATCTCAGGTCTGTGCCACAGTGACGAAGCAGAGCCGTTGAATTTGATGGTTGGAATCAACCCCCGAAAAACGGGAAGATTTGGCAAGAAACTGAAGAAATCACTTAACAACATTTGTGACTAGTACTTAATTTTGTTGGAAAAGGTATCAGGCCAAAAGGGAAGAGTTGCAGCACATTTGACGAAAGGTTTCCGAACTCACGGCAAACGTTAGCACTTACTAGCCTTACTGCCTATAGGCTATTGTGCATTGTAAGTTAACGTTAGGTCTACACAGTAGCCTACGTACACACAGTACGGACTATTTTCAATAAGACTTTGCACTCCACCATTACTGTTCTGTAGCCGTAAACTTTCAAGTGAAACATCGCCATTTTTGCAAGTCTGATGAAGTCAGATTATACCGTAGATAATATCCTATTTTGACAGCTTCTGTAGCACCAGGAATTTATTGTGACTGGCACTGTGGCAGAGTTCAAATGAAAAGTTGTGAAGTTGAGTAACTGTAGTGTAGCCTGGCTAATTGCATAGCTGACAATGAATGTTAAATTTGAAGGTGAAAGTTGAATAAACGTGCCGGCATTTCAGTGCAAAACGTGGTTACTGTGGTGCAACGATTATTTGTCATATTGCTCTTGACACCAGCTGTCACAGACTCCAACAAGGTTGGCCTTGATGTACTATAACAGCAGTGAGTATAAACTGGTTGGCATTTTATACTGATGTAGGCTGCAATATGTTTAGCCTAGCCTACTTATATTCCTATTAAATCAACCTGGATTGCAGATCTGCTACTCATGTTTGTTCATGCTTTATTGTGCCTGATCCTTCATCCATGGAGTGAATTTTAATTGTGTCTTCGCCAAAACTCAAAGATAAGCTGTGGATAAAAATATAAAACAGATGGCTATTGGCCATAGGTTACAGAGTAAATTTATGGGACCATCCGATGTACAGCAGGACAGTTCAGCGAAACTTCAGACATAGTTGATGTTCATGTGAAATATGGTTTCAGCAAAGCAGATGGTGCCTTTTTCCTTAAGGCAGCTGATTGAATTGATTGTTCACAGTATAAAGATCATTTAGTCACCATTGAAATTGGAAGCATGTATCACTGAATATCACATTTGCAGAAGATCAAGACATGAGGAAATTCCATTTTTATTGTGGTTTTGAGAGTATGGAGATTAAAGTTTTAACATCAGGAAGTTTATTACTTTGGATTGAGTTTATAAATTTACATTTTGGGAATTAAAGTCCACTTTGAGCAGTATTGAGGCTCAAAACTTGAGACTACTCATGCAGAAGGAATACATGCTATTTTAAGTAGAACTGGAAGACTCACAGAGCATGTGGAATGTAATCTTTTAATTTAAATGAATTATTAAAATGCAGTCTGTCAGATTTAGTGATGGATTTTTAGCCCTTGCTTGTTTCAGCCAGCAGCAGCTACAGTAATAGTCCAACTTGTCAAAAAGTTCATAATGGATCTTTTGGAAAATACTGTATTTAGAGGAACTGAGGGTTGATTGATTGATGATTTGATGATTTTATTTGGTACAAAATAAAACAATAAACACAAACAAAAGCAAAGACATTCAGAAAGGCATATTACAGGCAAACAGACGAGAATAATATATAAAAAACGAGAAAAAGGAGTTACAAAACAGAGTACCAGGGATAACCCAAAAAGCTTACGAAAAGCTTATTTCCATTGGGGTCCCTAAAGACGGAACAAAGAACACTTACACAAGGAATGGAAAATTAGCAGAAATAATGCACTGGATGAAAGACGCCGGCACTCGAGTCAGTAAAAAATGAATTAGAGACATTGCTCCGCTAAAAGTGATTTGTTGGCAAGATAGTTCTTAACGTACAGTTTAAAACTTGCAACATTTTTAATTTGCTTTGCCGCATTAGGAAGGGAGTTCAAAAGTTCAATACCTGTAAAGAAAAAGGTACGATCAGAGAATCCTTTTATTCTAGGAACAAGAAAGTTGAATGGGCTACCCCTGGTACTGTGCTGATGAGTATTATTCAATCTGGTAAAATTTGATCGAAGATACTCAGGACAGGTGCCATTAAAAA
>JAIZAY010001248.1:0-5000 GCA_029531755.1 Holothuria leucospilota | reverse complement strand
ACAGGCTGTCCAGTAACCCATCCTCAGCCTGCAAAATTGCATTGCATTGTAAATAAAAATGGACTAATTTAAAATGAAGCTAAAAATTTGCATCTTCCTAGACCTTTAGCAGTACAGCCCTCTGACAGGACCTTGCATTACATGTTTCAAGGATGTCACATTAAGGCACAAGCTTAGGGAGCTGGGGGCATCCAGCAACCAGCTATCATGGTACCATCCTTTCAGACTAGCTTAGCACAGCCTATCTTTAAGCAGTTTTGTATACTTAATCAATCATACATTTAAAAAATTAAAACATTAACAGAATACCCTGTGAGATGTAAGCTCTGTTTTTTCACTGGCTACACAGTCACTGTGCATCCCCGTAGGCTGTAGCCCCTACGAGACACAATTTGAATTCTGACTGCATATCTATATAGTCTCTAAAAGCAACCACAATTCTGACTATGTATCTTTGAGCCTCTCAAAGACAAGTTAACCTTCATAGGCTACACAATATGAAGGTAACTCAATTTCATTTTATGGTGTGTCCCTGTAGCTTCTCAAAGATATCACAGTGGGAGGATTGAATATTAGTATCCCTGTAGCCTCATGAACAGAAAAAAAATTTGACTTCTGTGTATTATTATCATAGGGTCTTGAAGTAAGTAGATACCTCATTCATTGCCAAAGAATAGTGGTATTTATAAGAATCTTGCAGAAACATAGGTGAGTCATTTCCAAATTTCATTTTGCCCAGAATCTGTCACCTTACCTTTTCCCAGAGTCTCATATGCAGGGTATTCTGCAATTACTCCCATTTAAATACCCTGAGAAAGTCCAATTACTTAACTTAATAGGATGTGTCTCTGCCTTCCTCTCCGCTGCCCTCCGAGTCTGAACGTTACACTGTAAAGTAAAGAGTGTGTCGTACTCACTGTAGTAAACAAAGCATGTCTTAGCAATAGGTGTAACCTTACGTACTGGTTTAGCGAAATGACTAGCGATCTTGATTATTGCTATATCATGTTCTGAGCTGCTGCGGTCTCACACTGCAGGTCAGCTCCTTCCAAACAGAAATGCAATGCTCGACTTTTTCCAGCAGGCTTGGAAATAGGCACACTTAACCTTCAAAAGTAACCTCCATGCATCCAATTTTTAATGATTTTACACACAGAATCTCGTGAACTAGGAGAGTTCAGTAACTGTGTTGTTGCAGGTGTATATACATAAATCCGTAATGTTTACATTTCATCAAGGTCATGTGGTGCTTTAGTTGATCTGCTATTGGCTGCTGACACAAGTTCTTGCGCAATCTTATGGCACGTTCATGAACAGCTATGTTGATATTTCACTTAATATCTACAAAATGTGCAACTTTTGCACGTGGTAACATGTAGTTTCATCTTAGTTACATATTTTTACGATTTTTGAGCAATTTTGTAAGTGCTTCCCTGAGAGGGATCACGAAACAAGGGAATTTTGTGCTTCGGCCCACCGTCTAGTAGGAGGATTTTGATTAAAAATTCAGTTGCTATAACAGTAAGTACTGAAACATAGGAAATTACAAAAAGACATTTTAGGATCAAATCCAACACTTAGTATTGAAGTTACATACTGCATCAATCAAGCATGTTTCAAACCTGTAGACTGAGCTACAGCTGTATAAGGTTTCAGATAAAACAGAATAACCCATAAGAGGGCAAGGATGCAAATAATGGGGAATTTTCAATTTTCATTACAGTACATACATTTCCAAGTTGTTGAAGAAAAAACTTCTCAAAGTTTAAGTACCTATATATTTTACTGATAATATAAAGGAAAGGAAATAGAAGAACTTCCCTGGCTTTCAGCTTGACAGTACCATGTACAATGTACTTCCCAAGGCAGGCTTGACACTGAGAGTCATGAGCCAGATCCCCACCCCCTCCCCTCAACACTAAAACAGTATGTTGCATTGAGCTTTAAATGCCCCCTACCAGCTTTGTCAAATCTTTAGTTTCAGTAGCTACCACAGGCTACATGGTGGATTCATAAAAATATGTAGGGTTCACAACTTCTTGTTCTCCCCACCCAGGCCCATAGCCAGACAAGATCTGTAGGGGGAGAAATGGCTTCCAGAGGGGATTTTTTAGGGGGGGCCAAATGGGTAAAAATGCGTTCAATGGCAACTTGAAAATTAGGGGGTGAGAAAATTTTCAAGGGGGCTTTGCCCCCTTGCTTTCCCTTGGCTATGGACCTGTCCCCATCCCCACCCAACAAACATTGTATTCTCCTAAAGCTGATTTTCTTTCCAAAGTTGATAAACTCACTATGGGCCTGACATCATCTGCCCTTCCCACTTAAAATGATTACCACAATATTTTTACTGTTTGACTAGAAAATTAAACACAATGAAACATGTACAATACTGACAATATGACACCTATTTACTCAAAGTATGTCTTAAAAGAAAGATTTCTGAAACTGAGACAAGCATAGTTTACCTTGCAGTACTTAACATACTGTAATTTACTTCAAGATTTTTGTAAATATCTAGTACAGGTACTCTTTTCATTTCTGAACTTGCATTTCTGAGGACAAATTACATATTAAGCATTTGTATGCTATCTAATTTTCCTAACTTCATGTTCCTTTGGGAACAGCTAAAGAATATAATGCAACACATTTTAAAGGTTTTAAATGCCTACAGTACAATATGCTTACAGTACCTGACAAAAGAAGTACTATACAACATGGGAATACACTGAAAACAGTGTGCCACTCACCCTTTGTAGAGAAAATTCGTTTCATGTCATTCAACAAAATATTCTTGGTATTCAAATCACAGATTACAACCTTTCTACTGTCATGAACTGAGCATGGAGGAAAAGTTTCTGATTGCAAGGAAAATTTATAAAACCTCTATGTGAGTTCTAATGTACGCTAAATTAAGTAAAGAGTATGAGCACAATACACATGAGTGTGCTTTTGAAGTACAATTCAATACTGGAAAGGTCTTGATGAGAAAGGTCCTGATGAGTTAATGGAGCTGCAAACTCAGGAAAATAAACATAAAAAATTGCAGAAGGTTTGATTCAAAGAAAATACAAATCCAGAGGAAAATTCCATCAAGCACATGTAGAGTAGAATATGGGTCCACAATGATAGACCATTGAAGTAGGGTGAAAATGTGGCACTTGTGTTCTGTAAGTAGGGGATAAATGCGAGGGTGCCCGGTCTTAAATGTGATTGGAGACCGACGATGACGTCATCACAGAGGCTGAGCGGACCGAGGCGATAGCCGAGGTCCGCTGCCTCTGTGATGACGTCATCGGAGGTCTCGAATCACATTTAAGACTGGGCACCCTGCTTTTATCCCCATTCATAAACACTCAACATTAAAATGTTGGGAATCGACAAAAACATTGAATTTTCGACAAAATTTTACAGATCAAATTTTAATTCTCCCAGCTAACTTAGGACTCTCTTATGACGTCATGTTTAGTTTCTTGCGATAGTAGCGAACAACTTTAAGCCAAAAGAAAGTGGACAACCGCGCAAATATTTTCACTTAACATATTGATTGTAATCTCAATTATTTGAATGAAATTTAACTGGATTAATTTAACGCAAAATTGTTTATCTCTGAATTATCATACATCGTTGTAGAGATGAGGCTGATCATTAAAACAAGGAAACTAACTTCTAGCTGGCTATTGTTTGCAGTGAAGTTCTACTCCACGAAAGTTTCACAGAGGTAAATAAATACACAGTGCTGTGCAGTTACGGTCTACTGTGATATATTGTGTGCAGTGCAGTGCAGCATTCAACAACATGCATGCGGACATTTGACTGCAAGTAGTTAACGCACAAGATCGTTCAAGATCCATAAGTAAGACGGTGGTTTTAGGTGTCTTAAGCCTTTTTGGAAAAGGATTATAGTGTTGGTAACTTTGAAAATGTGTTCAAGTTTTTAATACAGATTATGCAGGCCTAACGTTAGGACTTAAACTGTTTACAACATTAGTAGTTCATAAGAAGCCTAGCTCGGCGTAGAACTAGAAATGAAGACCGTGCTGGCCTGTTATGTCTGTTAGTGTTAGCGGAATTGGTTCAAACGTAAAAACCTGACAGTGACACTGTCAGTAAAACCTGTTTACCATTGCTCTGCATGTCGTAGTTATAACACAGGCCCCATGCTGGCATTAGCAGCACAGAGACCAAATTCACTTTTCTTTACCATGCAGGCCAACTTAGGAGAATAAGGAGTGGAATATTTGTAACAGGCAGACCGTTAACAAAATGTACCGTTGGCATATACTGTAAGGTTATGTACGCTCATTTAGCCATACCACTGCCAGTATCCAAGAAGATGAATATAGTTTTGCTAGCATTCATTCATGGGATGAAATGAGCATTATGCTTTGGAATGGTTATAGCTACAGGGGTGCTAGGCATAACAGTGTAATACTACAGTAGTTTACAGTAACTGGTTTTCTTACTCAGATGTTATGGTTTATGTTGCTATGGTAACACATCATGGACAAAGCATAGTGCACAATGCAGTAGTAACAGTGATATTCAATTCACCTTGAAAAAGTAATTCTCCTAAACTGGCAAAGGCCAGTCTCGAATGCGATTCGAGACTGGTCTCGAATGGTTTTCAGCCAATCAGAATGCAGGAAATCAATAAAGGTGTTTATGAATACTGTATAACAATGAAATCTTCACTCAGACCAGATGCTGGAGGACCTATACTGTAATTAAATGTCTAAATTGATCAAAATAAAAATTGAGGAAATGCTTCAGTGTAAAGTGGTTTTCCAGAACTGCTCCAAGTCTGCCATCTCCCAGATGATTTTGTACCTCACAACAACTTCAACAAATTCGCCTGGTCATCAACGAAAGGCTTCACCTTACTAGAAAATAGTATACTTTCTCTTCAGCAATGAGATCGAAGCATTTTCCACCATCTGGGTTAACTTCCAACCAGCAGTGTACTTTAAAACTGTAGCTCTTGACCAAGCCCATGGTCTGTT
>JAIZAY010000273.1:0-65573 GCA_029531755.1 Holothuria leucospilota | reverse complement strand
GTTTACTAAAACTAAATCTCTTCCTAAAAATCAGTGATTTTTTTCCCTCAGCCCACTCACAAGGCCAGGAGAAGAAGTATTGGTAATGGTTATGCATCTGATGGTTAGAAAGAAAATTATAGAAAAGAAAACAAGTTGTTGTAAAAACCTTATTTGAAAAACATCCTGCAATATTTCAAATTCTGTTTTTCCTTCCAAGTCATCATTTAAGATTTTTTTAAAAGTCATGAAGTAATTACCCTAGTTATTGTAGAAGGAAACTTGGCCTTAATTAGCTGAGGCATTTCCTCTGCAGATTGCAAGGATTGGATCTCCCTGACCATTAAACAAAACATCCCCAAAATGATTGCAGAGTTAATGTATTTTTGGCCTCAGCTCATAACCGTTCAATTGTACTCTAAGCTCTGAATAAAACTCGCAAGGTATACAATATATCAAGAACAGATCAAAGTTTTACTTGATCTTGGAAATAGACAATATTAAAGGTCTCAAAGATATTAAATGGATGATTAAGTGCAATCACCATTTCCTTTATTTTCAAGTCTGTGAGTGTTCAGAGAGCAAAAAGACAGACCAGGACAGAAAAGTGTAAGTATTGGAACTTTTTAAAAGTAATAATTCATGAAAAGAATCTTGCTGCCAATCCTACCTTAGTTTTTAAATATCTTGTGAAGTATTCATATCTCTTGTTACTTCTTTACACAAGTGTCTTTGTTATTGTTTTTTGTTTTTTTTTTTTGTTTTTTATTATTTGGGTTTTTAATTATATTGTTTATAGTTAAAGGAAAATTGCAGTCAGTCACCCAAAATTCGGAATTATTGTTATGGTCTTCCCTTTTCATGAAGTTAGATCTTATGAACCATTAAATTTTTCTCAATAAATTGTGAAATTTCGAGGGAGTAACTCCTTGGTTTCACTTTGAGTATGTATTATAAATCAGTCTTGAAATAGTATGGAAGTAGCTTGGACTCGAAATAAGAAAAAAATGTGTGAAGAGTATGCTGTTGTTTTTTAAATAAATTTGGGAGGGACTGCTTGGCCTAGAAATAAATTGGCCAATAAATAGTAGTTCATTTCAAAAAACAGGGCAAATTGCATTTATACACAAACAGTATTTAATAGAAGTCTTGTTTTTTATTACATTTGTGTTAGCATTAGACCATTGAATTCCTTCTCTTAATGTAGGGGAGTAAAGAGTTCGTGGCTGGAATTGGTCAAATTGCATTTTAGTTTGAAAGATTTTTACACTAAAAATTCTAATAAAGACCTGTTTTTTATTTACTTCTACAAAGGAATTGGATTATTTATTTATTTTTTTCGAAGGTATGGGGAGGTAACAGTTACCTCCAGAACCTTGGATGAAAATATCCTTTAAAGAGTTAGATGAATATTCTGGAATTAATTAAGGGAATATGGATTGTAGTAGAGGATATGTATGTATTATGCCAGATTATCAAAGCTGAGTGAAAGGTTCTTAAATTTTTTTCAGAATACGAAGTCTAATTCACCACTGACCAGTGACAGTGATTTTATACCCCCTAGCCCACCACAGGGCAAGAAACGAAGAAGGGTAAGTTTCTCAAGTTTGCTTGGTTTTTTGAAAAATTGTTTTTAGGGTATAAGCCTTTGTCTGTGCTTGTTTTAAAACGTCAGTTAAATCTCAAAGATTTGCCCTTTATTTCATAACTATACTTATGTTTCTGAAACAACTAAATATTGAAATGTAATCTAAGGAGTCTTCCTCATATGAATTAGTTACACATATAAACATGCTAGTAGCTGTTTGAGCTATTGTATTCTGCCAATGTCACTGTCTTGTCCAACTGTCTCATTACAATCAAATTACTTTAAAGTGCTCTCAAATGCTCAATTGGTAGATCATTTTAATTTAGTGAATATTTGAGTACCTTGATCCTATGGTTAAGGTGGGCTTCTTGTGACCACCACAAAGTCAAGGTACAAAGGTCAATTTGGTTGTCATTATTGGCAGTTATAGAGAAACTTTTGAAAGGTATCTCTATGCAATAAAGAAACCACTCTATGGTCTTGCCCTGTGGGTGAGAACCTAAAGCTGACTAATGGGGTTGAACAAGGATTTTGACTTTCATGTTGTTTGAGGTCAGTAGAGGTGATAAAGCTTCTGTATGTTAACTTTTGCAAAAATGTGTTGCTAATCTCATACTGATACACTGGATCTTGGGGTAAACTTGGGACACATTTAATAGGAATCCCAAGGCCATGTAGAGGACGTTTGGGGGGGGGCAAGGGGGCAAACAAAAATCCTGGGACAATCACTGAATCCATGGCCTGGGGGGGAGGTGTCTAAGGGGAGGCCTCCCCTTTGGCAAAATATTGTAATTTCAGAAGTGGGGTAGATTGCAAATGGTGCAATATTTGAGTGAATTTCAAGCTTGAAAAGAAGGGCGGAAAAAGTAAGGGTGACGAATGTTTTCTATGCAAAAAACCATTATGAGAAAAAATCTTAGGCATCTTTCATTTTATAGTTGCTGTTTGTCTCACATAAATTAGCTTTGCCTCATTTAGTTTAAGAGCCTCTATTTTACAGAGGATGTGTGATTAGTGACCAATTGGGTTTTGTCGAACGAAAAAGGAGAGGCATGCAGGTGGAGTAGCTTGGGTGTGAAGGTTCTTAATTCCGGACTGGTTTGGGGGGATGTGTGTTTTTTTCTACTGGAGGTTGCTAGCATGTAAACTGCTTTTTTATGCCCTAACACTTGTTAATACAGCAGAAACATCCTGTTTGTCACTACATAAAGTTGCCCGTTCCTGGGGATAGGGGAGGAGGTGTGTCCAACCTCCCCTTGAGAAATTTTTGATAATTTAAGAGTTGTTTACATGAAAGACTAGGTATCTTTGAAGCATTTTTGAAGCTGATCAATATATGCTGGAAAAATTCCCTTAATTATATAATTCTACAATTTCTTCGAGATTAGGTGAAAGACGGTAAGTTTGTTTAAGAGGAAGAATACGTCCCAAACCATTCATGAATCCCCCATTTTTTTTGAGCTACTTAACTGTCTTCTGTTTGGGGAGATTGTTGACGCAAATATACTTGTGGGTGGACGTCAACAGGAATATTCTTGAACTATTTCGAAAATTGTTTCCTTTTTTTTTTTCCTTTTTTGGCATTGTGCCATTATAAAAAGTTAAATCTAAGGCTGGCAGATCAGATACCTGAAATAGGACCCTCTAGGAGCTCTTGAATTCAATCAAATAAAATGGGGCGGCAATGGCCAAAGATGCTTTTTACATGATAGTCAAATGATAATATAGGGTATTGATGCCAAAGCCACTTTTACATCTATCATACTTTCCATTGACTGGGAATGGGCAGAAGGGGAGAGTATTGGCAGTCGCAGGAAGGTGATGTCTCTGATAGTATAGCAAAAGTGGTATTTACAAATAATAAATGCAAAAATCAGGAACTCCTCGCCCTCGCCCACTGATCTGCCTTTGTCGTAATTCGGGGTACCCTTATGTTCAAATTCACCATCCTATACTGATAAGTGGCTGCGCTGCCACTCGGGTAAAATTTTTTGACCACAAATGATATAACGACACACAAAAAGTACTTTCAACCTCTCCTCATCCCTTATGTCCTACCAAATTAGGATTTGTATACAGAAGCATCTCCATATTAATGCGACCTGGCACACCCGCCCAGCACCTGTTTCGAGCGGTATGTGTTGTTTTTTCGCGAAGAGTTTCTGGCTCGTTCCGTGATCAGTATGCAGTCGCTTTGATAGACACACGTTAAACACAGACTCTGCAATAATGTGTAATGAGACTTCACAGTGCAAACCTCGTGACGAATGAAATTAGAAGTTCATAACGAGTGACTGTGCACGTCAGATCCCGGTCCCTATGGACGTGCCCCCTATGCAGTATTTCTACCTGCACCAACACAAAAATTTTACACCTATAAAGAAGATATTCAATGGCACATAGAACCTTGTCACATTCACCAGACCCGTATATCTTTCCACCATCGACGATTACCCAACTACCACTTTCAAATTCCTTCGGCAGCGTGAACTATAATTCTACCGAGTGCAAACATCAGCAATTCATAAAACCTTTATGTTCAGTCTTTAATCCTTTTGTTGATCCCAATATTGTCATGTAGAAAGGTTTCTCACAAATTTGCTGTTGCCACACATGCCTGCTTGCGTCTTTCGGGGAGGGCAGTTGCTATCAGGTACACCTTATCATTGATAACCTCCTTGATGAACAACATTGTCCGTTTAAGCGCTTCTGAATGCCGCTTGGACCCCCGTGCTGCAAAAAAATTTTGACAGTTTGACGTGAGCGATTCTGCCAAAAACTTCTGGTATATTTAAGTTTGAGAAAAACAATTTAGCAACTCCCTTTCCCTTTTTTTACCTGACTAGAAAATGATTACAATTAATATCCATCACATAAAATACGTAAGGTATATGTTTTGAAGTGGAAAAGGTATACACCTTGAAAATTCCAATTTGCCCCACCCTCCCCTTGTGTATGGCCCCCTCGATGAATCGCCCCACCACTGTGGGATAGTGGCTGTAGAATGATGCCAAATGATGGTTTAAAAATTTTACCCCTGTTCGTAATGGACCACTTAAGGGAAGGACTTGTACATTGTTTGAACTGTGTTTAAAACTGAACTTGAACTAGGCTTGAACCGTATTTGAAAAACCGGTATTTTAACTTTACCATTGTTATCTTGTGACACTGTATAAGAGATTCGTGTTTGGTGTCTCTTAACAATCTCATCTATCTGGACACATTAATTCCTTCGGACCATCGGCCAGCTAGTGTGTTAATAATTTAACCTGCTGCTATTTTCTCCTAGATGCATTACAAAATGATCTTCAAAATTGCGTAGAAGGACAACATGGCATGTGTAGATCACAGATTACTTCTCCAATTTGGGATGAAGGATACTTTTGATACCGTTTCTAAACCAATTTTGTGCCCCCCCCCCCTCTATTTTACCAGTCTCACAAAATCACTTTACTATTTTCTGTATACTACACTCTCTTTAAAACTGTCTGTCTACAAGAGGTCAGTCCTGTGAGGTTGTAAAGGTTTGTTTAAAGGGAGCTGCTTAATAGCTTCTGGGCAGTATATGAACAATTTCTGTATTGTGTGTGGTTATGTAGGTCTGTTGGCACAGCTTCCTGGTTTGCATCATAATTCATCATAGTGAATGAGTTGTAATTGAAAATACCTCTCCCTTGCAAAAGTTACCTGTTTCTCCTGTCCTGGTAACTGTATATTCTAGTTCCTTCTGGTAGCAGAGAGCTAATACCAAATTGTTTACTAACTGTAACTTTATAATAATGTGTGTAAAAACCAGAAGCTACTGGGCTTTTAGATGGTGCAATCTAGGCAACAAGTTGAAGGCAAGGATTGTACTGCTTAAGGTTTTACCCACTGCCTTAACATTCACAACTTCTCAGATTTTCAATATGAATCTTTGACCTGTGGTAATACATCAATATTGCTTGTATGTTCAAAACTGTTCTGTTAATTAGTGTCTTGATTACTGGTAGCTCACTGTGATATGGTGAATAACATCTTTCTTCACAAAAATAATTGGTAATGGTAATGCTTTGAACTTTAAATAGGTTCTGTTATTTTCATTGGGGAGCAGGGGGAATTTCCTTACCTTGCTTTTGAGAATGGGGAGGGGTGGGACGGACAAGGGTCTCGATTTTTTATTTGCATTTTACTAATGTTGGGAAAGAAATGTATTTGTTTTAATTATGTGTTTCCAGCAATCACACCATGCAATGTTGTACACAGGGTTTTGCAGGGATGGGGGGGGGGGGGGGGCGGAGAAGGACCAACCCCAAAGTTTGCCTGGGTTCGAGCTACTGCACCATTGGTGCTCTAGTTTTTAAATATCTTGTGAAGTATTCATATCTCTTGTTTCTTCTTTACAAGTGTCTTTGTTTTTTTTTTGTTTTTTGTTTTTTAAACTTATATTGTTTATATTTAAAGGAAAATGCAGTCAGTCACCCTTAATAAGATTATTGTTATAGTCTTCCTTTTCATGGAGTAGTTCTTATGGACCATTAAATTTTTCTCAATAAATTGTGAAATTTAGAGGAGTAACTCCTTGGTTTACTTATATATGTATGTCTGTATGTATTATATCAGTCTTGAAATAGCATGGAAGTAGCTTGGAATCGAAATAAGAGTATATCTGTGAGATTGAGCTGTTTTTTAAAAATAAGTTTGGGAGGACTGCTTATGCCCAGTAAATAAATTGTCCAATAAAAGTATTTCATTCAAAACTGGGCAAGTTGCATTTTAGTTGAAGATTTTCCCACTAACAATACTAAAAAAACCCTTGTTTTTTATTTACTTTGATGCATCATTAGATTATTAACTTTTTTTTCTAATGTATGGGAGTAACATTTACTTCCAGAACCTTGGATAAAAATATCCTTTAAAGAGTTAGATGAATATTATGGAATTAAATAAGGGAATATGGATTGTAGTAGAGGATATGTATGTATGATGCCAGACTGGCAAAGCTGAGTCAAATGTTCTTTAATTTTTTTTGGCAGAATACGAAGTCTAAATCCTCACTGACCAGTGACAATGACAGTGGCAGTGACAGTGGTTTTATACCCCCCAGCCTGTCACAGGGCAAGAAACGAAGAAGGGTAAGTTTCTCAAGTTTTTTAGGGTATAAGCCTTTGTCTGTGCTTGTTTTAAAACGTCAGTTAAATCTCAAAGATTTGCCCTTTATTTCATAACTATACTTATGTTTCTGAACATAAATATGAAATGTAATCCAAGGAGTCTTCTCATATGAATTAGTTACACATATAAACATGCTAGTAGCTGTTTGAGCTATTGTGTTCTGCCAAGGTCACTGTCTGTCCAACTGTCTATCAACAATTATTTAAAGTGCTCTCAAATGCTCAATTGTTGATCATTTTAATTTGTGAATTTTGAGTACCTTGATCCTTGGTTGGTGGGCTTCTTGTGACCACCACAAAGTCAAGGTCAAAGGTCATTTGGTGTCATTATTGGCAGTTATAGAGAAACTTTTGAAAGGTATCTCTATGCAATAAAGAACACTCTATGGTCTTGCCTGTGGGTGAGAACCTAAAGCTGACTAATGGGGTTGAACAAGGATTTTGACTTTCATGTTGTTTGAGTTCAGTAGAGGTGATAAGCTCTGTATGTTAATTTTTGCAAAATGTGTTGCTAATCTCATACTGTACACTGGATCTTGGGGTAACTTGGACACATTAATAGAACCCAAGGCCATGTAGAGACGTTTGGGGGGGGGAGGGGGCAAAATCTGGGACATCACTGATCCATGGCCTGGGGGAGGGGTCTAAGGGGAGGCCTCCCCTTTGGCAAAATATTGTAATTTCAGAAGGGGGTAGATTGCAAATGGTGCAATATTTGAGTGAATTTCAGCTTGAAAATGAAGGCGAAAAGTAAGGGTGACGAATGTTTTCTATGCAAAAACCATTATGAGAAAAATCTTAGGCATCTTTTCATTTTATAGTTGCTGTTGTCTCACATAATAGCTTTGCCTCATTTAGTTTAAGAGCCTCTATTTTACAGAGGATTGTGATTAGTGACCAATTGGGTTTGTCGAAAAAGGAGGCATGCAGGTGGAGTAGCTTGGGTGTGAAGGTTCTTAATTCCGACTGGTTGGATGTGTGTTTTTTCTACTGAGTTGCAGCATGTAAATTGCTTTTTTATGCCCTACACTTGTATACAGCAGAACATCCTGTTTGTCACTACATAAAGTTGCCGTCCTGGGGAAGGGGAGGAGGTGTCCAACCTCCCCATTGAGAAATTTTTGATAATTTAAGGTTGTTTACATGAAGAATAGTGCTATCTTTGAAGCATTTTTGAAGCTGATCATATATGGCTGGAAAATTCCCTTAATTATATAATTCTAATTTTCGGATAGGTGAAAGACGGTAAGTTGTTTAAGAGAAGAATACGTCCCAAACCTTCTGAATCCCCCATTTTGGCTACTTAACTGTCTTCTGTTTGGGGAGATTGTTACGCAAATATACTTGTGGGTGGAGTCAACAGGAATATTCTTGAACTATTTCGAAAATTTTCCTTTCCTGCATTGTGCATTATAAAAGTTAATCTAAGGCTGGCAGATACCTGAATAGGACCTTCTAGGAGCTCTTGATCAATCAAATAAAATGGGGCAATGTCAAGATGCTTTTTACATGATAGTCAAATGATAATATAGGGTATGATGCCAAGCACTTTACATCTATCATACTTTCCATTGA
Organism: Holothuria leucospilota; assembly: GCA_029531755.1. NCBI lineage: Eukaryota > Metazoa > Echinodermata > Holothuroidea > Aspidochirotida > Holothuriidae > Holothuria > Holothuria leucospilota. The sequence goes on along the minus strand of JAIZAY010000273.1, from coordinate 57,278 downwards.
CTGGGAATGGGCAGGAGGGAGAGTATTGGTGCAGGAAGGTGATGCTCTCTGATAGGTATAGCAAAAGGGGTTAGGGACTAATAAATGCATTTCAGAATGCCGTATCGTCGTAAGGGTATTACAAATCACCATCTATACTGATAGTGGCTGCGCGCCACTCGGTAAAATTTTTTGAAAAATGTATAACGACAAAAAAGTACTTTCAACCTTCCTCATTATGCTACAAATTAGATTTAAAGATCCCATATTAATGCGAGGCCCCCGCAGATGTTTCGAGAGGTATGTGTGTTTTTCGGAAGAGTCGTGATCAGTATAGTTCATGTATAACTACCTTAATAATGGTAATGAGATTGAGTGCAAACCGTGACGAATGCATTAGAAGAACGCCAAAATTTTACATTAAAGAAGATTTCAATGGCCAACCTGCATCCAGAATCTCCATCGAGACACTTTCAATTCCTCGGCAAACCTACATGCAAATCCAATTAAACAGTCTTTAACTTGGAAATTTGTAGAAAGGTTTCAAATTTTGCTGCTGTGCTTCTTTGGGAGTTGCTATCAGGATATATTGATAATATGAACAACATTGTGTTAAGGCTTGAAGCGCTTGGAGTGCGCAAAAATTTTGACAGTTTGCGGAGGATTTGCAAAAATTCTGGTAGTTTGAGAAACATTTGCGATAGAAAATGATTACAATAAATCCATCACATAAATACGTAGGTATATTTTTGAAGTTGGAAAAGGTACACCTTGAAAATTCAATTGCCCCCCCCCCCTGTGTATGGCCTTGATCGCACCCTGTGGGCTAGTGGCTGTAGAATATGCCCATGGTATTTACCCCTGTCGTAATGGACCACTTAAGGGAAGGACTTGTACATTGTTTGAACTGTGTTTAAAACTGAACTTGAACTAGGCTTGAACCGTATTTGAAACCGTATTTTAACTTTACCTTGTTATCTTGTTGACACTGTATAAGAGATTCGTGTTGGTGTCTCTTTAAATCTCATCTATCTGGACACATTAATCCTTCGACCATGGGCCAGCTAGTGTGTTAATAATTTAACCCTGCTGCTATTTTCTCCTAGATGCATTACAAAATTATCTTCAAAATTGCGTAGAAGGACAACTGGCATGTGTAGATCACAGATTACTTCTCCAATTTGGGATGAAGGATACTTTTGATACCTTTCTAACCAATTTTGTGCCCCCCCCCCCTCTATTTTTACCAGTCTCACAAAATCACTTTACTATTTTTCTGTATACTACACTCTCTTTAAAACTGTCTGTGTACAAGAGGTCAGTCCTATGAGGTTGTAAAGGTTAGTTTAAAGGGAGCTGCTTAGCTTCTGGGCAGTATATGAACAATTTCTGTATTGTGTGTGGTGATGTAGAAGGTCTGTTGGCACAGCTCCCTGGTTGGCATCATAATTCATCATCGTGCATGAGTTGTAATTGAAAATACCTCTCCCTTGCAAAGTTACCTGTTCTCCTGTCCTGGTAACTGTATATTCTAGTTCCTTCTGGTAGCAGAGAGCTAATACCAAATTGTTTACTAACTGTAACTTTATAATAATGTGTGTAAAAACCAGAAGCTACTGGGCTTTTAGATGGTGCAATCTAGCAGTTGAAGGCAAGGATTGTACTGCTAAGGTTTTACCCACTGCCTTAACATTCACACTTCTCAGATTTTCAATATGAATCTTTGACCTGTGGTAATACATCAATATTGCTTTATGTCAAAACTGTTCTGTTAATTAGTGTCTTGATTACTGTAGCTCACTGTGATATTGAATAACATCTTTCTTCAAAAATAATTGGTATGGTAATGCTTTGAACTTTAAATAGGTTCTGTTATTTTCATTGGGGACGAAGGGGGAATTTCCTTACCTTGCTTTTGAGAATGGGGAGGGGGGACAAGGTCTCGATTTTTTATTTGCATTTTACTAATGTTGGGAAAGAAATGTATTTGTTTTAATTATGTGTTTCCAGCAATCACACCATGCAATGATGTACACAGGGTTTTGCAGGGATGGGGGGGGGGGGGGGGGCGGAGAAGAGCCAACCCCAAAGTTTGCCTGGGTTCGAGCTACTGCACCATTGGTGCTCTAGTTTTTAAATATCTTGTGAAGTATTCATATCTCTTGTTTCTTCTTTACAAGTGTCTTTGTTTTTTTTTGTTTTTTGTTTTTTAAACTTATATTGTTTATATTTAAAGGAAAATGCAGTCAGTCACCCTTAATAAGATTATTGTTATAGTCTTCCTTTTCATGGAGTAGTTCTTATGGACCATTAAATTTTTCTCAATAAATTGTGAAATTTAGAGGAGTAACTCCTTGGTTTACTTATATATGTATGTCTGTATGTATTATATCAGTCTTGAAATAGCATGGAAGTAGCTTGGAATCGAAATAAGAGGAAATCTGTGAGATTTAGCTGTTGTTTTAAAAATAAGTTTGGGAGGACTGCTTATGCCCAGTAAATAAATTGTCCAATAAAAGTATTTCATTCAAAACTGGGCAAGTTGCATTTTAGTTGAAGATTTTCCCACTAACAATACTAAAAAAAACCCTTGTTTTTTATTTACTTTGATGCATCATTAGATTATTAACTTTTTTTTCTAATGTATGGGAGTAACATTTACTTCCAGAACCTTGGATAAAAATATCCTTTAAAGAGTTAGATGAATATTATGGAATTAAATAAGGGAATATGGATTGTAGTAGAGGATATGTATGTATGATGCCAGACTGGCAAAGCTGAGTCAAATGTTCTTTAATTTTTTTTGGCAGAATACGAAGTCTAAATCCTCACTGACCAGTGACAATGACAGTGGCAGTGACAGTGGTTTTATACCCCCCAGCCTGTCACAGGGCAAGAAACGAAGAAGGGTAAGTTTCTCAAGTTTTTTAGGGTATAAGCCTTTGTCTGTGCTTGTTTTAAAACGTCAGTTAAATCTCAAAGATTTGCCCTTTATTTCATAACTATACTTATGTTTCTGAACATAAATATGAAATGTAATCCAAGGAGTCATCTCCTATGAAATTATTCAGTTACACATGTAAACAAGCTAGTAGCTGTTTGAGCTATTGTGTTCTGCCAAGGTCACTGTCTGTCCAACTGTCTATCAACAATTATTTAAAGTGCTCTCAAATGCTCAATTGTTGATCATTTTAATTTGTGAATTTTGAGTACCTTGATCCTTGGTTGGTGGGCTTCTTGTGACCACCACAAAGTCAAGGTCAAAGGTCATTTGGTGTCATTATTGGCCGTTATAGAGAAACTTTTGAAAGGTATCTCTATGCAATAAAGAACACTCTATGGTCTTGCCCGTGGGCAGGGGCGTAGATTTCTTTTCAACTTTGGGGGGGATGGGGTGAACCATCGCAACTGTGGAACATGTGCACGCGAAGCGCGAGCCCACGACGGGTGGGGTCCAGGGGCAAAGCCCTGGTGGGGGTCCAGGGGGCGAAGCCCCCGGAAGCTCCTTGGTTTTAATGTCTCAGAAGTGCCAGGAAGACTGTTTTAAGGGGTTAATTTCAGTGGTAATGTTCTTTGGTAGGCTATTGGTATATTCATGCATTTAGGAACTGCTATTTTGAGCACTCGTCGATAAGCTGCACCGGATTGGAATTGTACAAGAGCAACAATGTCCTGCTAAGCTCAAAAAGGCAGGGATCAACATATAGGGTCATCCCAGACAACTGTATTTTGAATTCGGAGATCATTACAAGACCTGCAAGTTGGCTTGAGATCAGTGGGGTCGCCAGGTTTTTTTGTGATTGGGAGCACCATAGATGATGTCGTAATAATAGCTCAGTTCCCCCAAGTCTGCTTAGATTACACCTTTGTTTTTTATGCATTCCTGCATTTGCATGCAGCAGTTTTGATCTTTCGTTTGTCACTACAAAAAGGTGTCGTCCTGGGGAAGAGGTTCCCCCTCCCCTTTAAGATTTTTTTTTATTAATTTAAGGACTTTTAGATGCAAAATGGTGCTATCTTTGGGATGTTTTGGAACTGATCATATATGGCCGGAAAATGTCCATAATTTAGTGAATGCTAATTTTTGGTTAGGTAAAAGAGAATATGTTGTCTATTAAGAGACAGATACGTTGTCAACAAATCTCCTGAAGCCCCTCCCTTATGTCTATTTTACTGCCTTCTATTTCAGGAAAGTTTTTACACAAAAATGTGTGCGTGGAGTCCACAAAACATTCTTGAGTTATGTCCTTTCCTTCATTGTGCATTATGAAAGGGCACATAAGGCTAGCAGATGCCTGAATAGGACCTCCTGGAAGCTCTGCATTAATCATAATAATTGGGGCGGGGACGGGGGGAGGGGGGCAATGACATAATGCGCATACTACCTGACATCCAAATGATAATAGAGTACGCCGCCTAACACTTTACAACTATCGTATTTTTACTACTTTTGAACTAAAATCCGGGCGAACAGCTGCCAGCAATTGAAAATGAGAGGGAGGGAGAGTATAGGTGCAGGGAGGTGATATTAGACCTCCCTGATAGGTGTAGCAAAAGGGGTGAAGGACTAATAAGAGCGTTACAGAGTGCTGTTTTCGTCATAAGTGTATTAACAATCACCATCTATACCGATAATGGCTCAGCGCGAACTGGCGAAGCTCTGGTAAAAATTTTTGGGAAAATGTTTAACGGCAGATACGTACTTTCAACCTTCTACATCATGCTACATATTAGATTGACAGATCCCATATTGATGCGAGGTCCCCACAGATGTTTGGGGATGCATCTCTGTTCTTCGGAAAGTGCCGTGATCAGAACAGTTTCGTGTATTATTACCTTAATAATGGTCATAACATGGAGTGTAAACAGTGATGAATAATATTCCCATTACAAAACCTGCATTCAGACTCTACATTGAGACACTTTCAATTGCCCAACAACCTACATGCCACACCCATAAGCCAGTCTTTAACCTGTTAATTCGTAAACTTTCAACTTTTTGCTGCTGTGCTTTTCCGAATGTTGCTATCGGAAGATATTGATAATATAAGTGACACTGACGTAAGGTTGGAAGCGCGCGGAGCGCGCGAAAATTTCGATAGATTGCCAACGATTTGCCAAAATTCTGATAGTTTGAGAAACATTTGTAATAGAAAGTGAAGCGAGATTGAAAAAAATTCTTACGAAAATGAAGAATAAAATATACTTTCCACCATAAACGTATCTGTAGACTGAAACATTGGGGGGGATGATTGCATGGGCCATCCCCCCCTAGTCAAATGTTGGGGGGGATATATCCCCCCCATCCCCCCGGGATCTACGCCCATGCCCGTGGGTGAGAACCCAAACTGACTATTGGATTTTGACTTTCATGTTGTTTGAGTTCAGTAGAGGTGATAAGCTCTGTATGTTAATTTTTTGCAAAATGTGTTGCTAATCTCATACTGTACACTGGATCTTGGGGAAACTTGGACACATTAATTGCCCACTGTGGGCTGGGGGTTGTAGAATATGCCCACGGTATTTCCCGCCTGCCATAAGAGGCAACTAAAGGGAAGGACTTGTACCATATTTGACCTGTATTTGAAACTGAACTTGAACTTGAACGATATCTGAAACCCTATTTTAACTAATACCTTTTTATCTAGTTGACATTATAAAATGGATTTGTGTTGGTGTGTCTTTAAATCTCATCTAACTGGACACATTAATCCTTTGACCATGGGCCAGATAGTGTGCTAATAATTTAAGGTGAAATGGTCTTTCAGAAGCCATTTGTGGTCATTGTTTGAAAACATGCCAATGCTCACTTTCTACAACTAGCAAAGGATCTTTTTGCTATTTGGCCACAGGAATCTTTTAGTGGAGGTGTCTATGGGTGTTCAGGAATTTAAGGCCAAAAGTCACTTTACTGTCTTCTGGAAAAGAGCTGTGCTTTGAAAATACTTCCAATGTTGCTTTTCCAACAACAATTAATAGATTTTCTTGAAGCCTTGTCACTGTTACTGTGAAGTAGTTACTCTTGTGCTGAGTTGGGAAATTTTAAGTTGGGGGTCAGTTAAGGGGCAATTGAGGTCATTCTTGCAAGCTATGCTGAAGGCTTTTTCATGGCTTACAATTTTCAATGGATCTTCTTAAAACTTGATGAGAGTAATCCTTGAGTATTCCTTGAATTTTTCTGTTTGGGCCTTTGTTTTTTGTCTAAAATAAGATGAAACATTCTTATAAAGTATGGATTCATCAGACCAACAAATTACAGTGTAACATGGTATATGGCTCTTTAGGTTTTGGACAGAAATGTGCATAGGCTTATGAGGCCGTAGGTCTGGGGGATTCTGCTGGTATCGTCTTGCATGAGTTGTTAGTGACCATGCCACTTGCTTGCAAAGCTACCTCCTCTACTTGTAACTGTATATATTCTCTAATACTGTGTTTCAGAATTTCAGAATGGCATTCATTAGCTCCATGGTGGCAAACATGTAGTGTAATATAAAAAGATTGAAGGATGATTAGTCATATTCTGAAAGCAAGTTAACACCTAAACAGGTGTTGGCTATAGTACCACCCACTCTAGGTCTTAAAGACATAAGTCGTGACTAGCTTACTGGTTGATTTTCCGTTGACAGTTCAACATTATAACAAGGCAGTAGCAATATGCCTTGGCACATAGAAAACACTTGGTATATGAATGGCAATCACTGTTTGGGTCAAGAATGTGCATGACTGGTAGTCAAGTGATGTGAAATTAATTGTATCTCTTATAACTCCTTGCTCTCACTGGTTATTTATATTAATCTGTGCCTCATGGCAGAAGGTACCAGCAGACTCATGAAAATAAGCAGTATAGTGGGTGCAAAACTTATTAAAGGTTCATGTAGTCGAAACCTCAGTTTGAATCAGTATACACCCTGTCTGTTCAATTTAAGTAGGCCTGACAAACATTTAGAATTACATTTGCATAATTTGTTAAGTGTAGACGCTATATCTGCACTTATATCACTGAAAACACTAAATCTACTTCTCCCCTCATTACCTCCTATTTACACTTTGTAATCCCCACTTACCTGCAGTAAGTCCCTGGCAATCTTTTAGTATTTTTGAGAAGTTTTGGTGTTAAAATTATGACTGTCAATTTTTCTTCAATATGCATGGCTTTTCCACAATTCCATATTTTTTTAAATAAATTGTTAATTAACCCTTTCGCTGTGGAAGATTTCGCTGCGAAACCCTAATTTACCATCGTTATATACACAGCTGCAAAGTCATACCACTCATTGCGTTCTGGAATAGCGCCGTATAAATCAAAGGTGTTTAAATTATGTTTTGGGGATGGAATATGCTTGTAGAATAAGTTTTTTACATATTAAGACCCTCTTGGGTTGTAACAAACACAAATTTGGCGGCCTCTACTACATATGCAAATGAGGTGATATGCAAATTAATATAGGGCAAATAAATTTATTGTGTTAAATTAACCTATAAAACACCCACAGGTACATAAGGCATAACTATCATGCAAACACATGTATATTATGTTCATTTACTATGGGAAAGGCACTGAAATTGGGAAAATATGCAAATTAGGCTAATATGCTAATGAGTAATATATGCAAATGAGATGCCAATTATAATCTTAAAAAGTTTTTAGACAGTCTCCTTATTCATCTTGCCAGCCGAAACTGTCATTGTCATATCATCATCAGAAGCAAAATAGGGAAGTTTAGAATATGCCTAAATATTGCCTTTTTTAATATATGGCTCAGTATGGAGGAGGGATGGGCCCCCTTTAGTAACTAAAGAGTTAAAAGGGGTGTGGCTGGGGTAGCATTATCTGATGCTGTGTAAGTAATCCCTTGTGTTAAAACCAATCAGAAGGAGCAGTGTTGCACAGAAGGGGAAGCTAAGTTTTAGAGCCTGTTCAAAACAACTAACATAGCATTACTACAACTTAAGTATCTGCTGTTGATAACCCTATCCAACAGAACAAAGATACCACTTTTCCAGTTTACAGACACAGTGTCCAATAAGAACCCTTGTTTTGACTATGCTTACCACACTGGACAGCCTATGTAGTTAGTTCGATGAAGTTTACGGCCTTTTTTCCAGTTGTGGCTCACTGTCTTGTTATCATTGCCCCATATGCTGAGCACCAAGCTCAATGGCAGTAGGTTCTGTTTTTTAAATCTTCGGTATGACCTGGCCGAGATTCGAACCCCAGACCTTCCAGCTGCAAGTCAGATGCTCTAACCACTTGGCCAAGCAGTCTGTCTGCCTATGTAGTATGAGATAATGCTACTGACCTACCCTTTTAATCGTTTCACTTATTGCTACAAAGTCTGCAAGTACATACATGTCAAGTTGATACCACTATTTGTAAACAACTTGTGATTTAATTTTGACAGGTTGCTAGATCATTAGATGCCCCAGGACCAAGTGGCCTTTAAAATAAGTCCTCAGAAACAGGTATGAAAAATTTCTACATTGACATACTACAGCAAAATGTAATGACAAATGTCTCTATTCCACTATAAAATATTACCTCAATTAATGTCCTGTTTCATAAATTCTCAAAGGGTGCTTTTGAATGGCATTGCACTCATGGCATTTGATCAAATTGATAAAATTATGCCCAACAACAGTGTATGTGTGATAAATATTGCTGTGACTAAGCTGTTTGTTGAAGGTGGTCTTCAGCAATACTATGCAGCTGGATGGAACAAGGCATTCTGTAAAAGAGCCAAATATTCATTATGATGGTGATACATCAAGAAGAGTGAATGGTTCATATGGAATTTCTTTTATGTTGAGCTATTGAACCTCACTGTTTGGTAGTCCTTAGATGATGGTAGATCAAATTGTTCCTGGAAGGTTAAAGGACTGACCTGTCATTTTGCATGACAGTGCATGTTTATCTCCCCAAAAATGGTTTTATTGAAGTGAAATTTATCTACAGACATATTAGAAAGGAAATTGTAAAACTTGTGTGAAAGTGACATCTGAATAGAGGCAGACTAAGGACGTCACATTTGTTATGTAAGTCTGAGAATAAGAATGGGAGTTTTCTTATGATAAATGTTGTAGTTCATTTGAGCCCCCATGTTTGGGCATGGGGGGGGGATGTAAAATGGAGTAAAGCGCTGAACTGCATATCCTATAAATGAAAACTTTTAAGAATCTCACCTGCAGGCATTATTGTGATTAATAAAGACACAAATTTGTGAATGTGGTGCTCCGTATATGAGTTATTTGATACTCCTCCAATCCCACCCACCTCCACTCAGTGGCATCGTGCCCATTGGGGCCGGGGGGGGCAAAGCCCCCCAAATTTTGTCAAAGATTGTTTGCAACAAAAAACAAACTGTTTTCGAAATATATAGGTCAATGGAGTTACATTTACCCCACTAGCATGGTTAGTTCAATTTGCTGGGAAAGGCTGTTCTTTCAATTCATGCTAATTTTCTATACTATATCGTCGATTATCTGTCAGTCAAAGCGTTTAAATAATTATTGGCTGATAAGTAAAGAACCAAGTATGCTATTGGTGTGGCCATTGTTGAACAATAATATGTACATGTAGTAACACAGTATGTGCAAAAAGTTGCTGAAAGGTACAGCAGGATAATACTTTTTTTTTTCTTCATGATTAGATGGGTAGTTTTCGAAAAATTGGAAAAAATAGTTATCAGTTTAATTACAGTCACAATTACTATTATGATTACAATATAACCTGGAAAATAATCAGTTCATTATAGCACCAGTGTGTTATAGCCAGCCCCTATTTGTGCGACGATGTTGCATAAACAGCAACAAATGTCCACAAAAAATTCTGAAAAGTAATTCTATGCGGGTGTTAATTTTAACAGAATCAGCCTCACCAGAGTAATTTTGCCAGTTTTTCGCTGCCAGCATATCATATTTGTCTGTTTTATTAATTGCGAACAAGACTTCCTAATTCACAAGCCTTCATTTTTTGACCGTCGAGCCCCTCTACCCTACTTTCATCTCAAAGTTCAGAGAGTAGTCTCATTCCATGGATAATGTCTGCAGTGCTGACCTCTTACTCAGTTTATAACTATACGATGATGCTATAGCAATTTCACCCACAGTGTAGGCACTGTAGAGTTTAGGTAAATCAAAAAATATTTTTGTGTAGTCAAGACTTTTTGGTTCCTCATTAGGGCAGAAATTCACTTAAATATTACACCATTTGCAATCTAGGCACCTTTCACATTCCCAAAATTTTCCAAAGGGGAGGGGTAACCACCTCTCCTTAGACCCCTCCCCCAGGCCTCAGATCAGTTAATTTTGTATTGAGAAAACGTCCTAGCTAAAACACTGCATAGGGCGTATGAAAAGTTTGGCCCCAGGTTTAGCTGTACTCACCCCTATTCTGTCATTTTTTTTTTTCACATGATGCCACTTTTTCCTTTGACCAGTCTCTACTTCTCATGCCCCCCCTCCCAATTTATTTTTGCACAACACCCCTGCCCCAATCCTGTGTATATCACATATTTGACAATTCTTTTAGTCTATACCTTGTCACCTGATGTAATACATTTTATCAGTAATGTTACTGTCATGATATGTAGGAACTGTCTGCATCTTACAGATTACAAAAATAGCACTATTAACTTCTTGTTGGTTTGTACTTAGTTTACTCTGTGTGTTCTTTGTGCAGCGGCACTTTTTTGCCATCACCTACAAGGGTATACATGTGAAATTGATTTAATTGCCATATTCCTTCACTTGTAACAATAAAAACAAAATCAAATGGGTAGGGAGATTTTGACAGAATGCAGGAGTGCTGGATGTTCAGATGTTGTATTATGAAGCATTTTGGGAAATCCACCGAGGCAAAACCAAACTTTTGGATCTGGTGGGAAGGTTGGACCAGGAGGATGCAGTGGCAGATCCAAAAAGGGGGGGGGATTAGGGGCTCAAATACCCCTCCCTTAATTGAGTTTTCTAGATATTTTAAAATAGCCTAGTTTTGCATTTTTTTCATTATTTGCTACCCAGTACTGCCATTTCTCTTTCAAAAGTCATTGTCATCCCCTCTCCAACCTTACAGTAAAACCTGGATCCACCCCTGCGATGGGTTGATAGGACTGAAAATTCGTTTGCAGCTAGCACAGGGACATCTCTTTGACTGTGAACTTCAACTATGTGTAGGGGTGATAGGATGGTTTACTTTTAGCAGTATTCATGAACTGCTCGTAAATATGGCAGCTTTCCGAACATGACTGTATCTTTGCTCCTAATGAACACTTGGTTCCTGAGTTCCATTTGCCAAGTTTCTTAACTTAGCACTTGCATACATTTTACATTTTGTTTTGTTGTCAGAATCGTTATAGGTCTAGACTTAAGTTTAACTGGAAGCACTCCATTGGGAGAGGCTCCAGTACATTTTCTCTTTGTCATCATTAGCCATCTGATGTAATGGAACTTCATCAAAACTATTTTTAATTAATTCTTGTTTTTTTTCTTACTAGATCAATCAAGCGAGTCAGGTGGTACCAGTTCTGATGCACAAGGGGTGTGGATTAATATTTCAAATGCGTATGGCAGATGCCATTGTTGCTTTTTCTGTAATAAAATGCAGACCAAGTTGAGTAAACATGTAGAGCGTTGTCACGCTGATGAAATTGAGGTTGCAAGGCTGCTTGCAATGAAAAAGGGGTCGGAAGAGAGAAAAAACGCATTCCAACTTCTCCCTAACAAAGGGAATTATTACCACAACAAAAGAGTCTTTGCTTCTGACTATGGGGAAATAATTCCAGTACGCCGTCCAAGTAACCCATGTGATGCCCATGACTTTGTCCCATGTCCGTCCTGCCTCGGATACTTCCCACGAGAAGAGCTGAGAAAACATGTGGTGCATTCATGTATTGGCAGAGACTTAAAGTCGCTCAGGCCTACTTCCTTTGAAATACGTATGCAGAGTGACATTGTGAGTGAGATTTATTCCCAAAATCTCAAACACGTCCCAAAGCTTATCCAAACAATGAGACAAGATTCTCTGACTATGGTGATCAAACATGACGATCTTATACGTCAGCTGGGAGAAAATTTTCTTACTAAATTGACCACAATGGATGATACCAGAAAGCACCATTATGTTGGGCAGAAAATGCGGGAGTCTGCTAGATTGTTGGTTCAGTTTCGAAAGACAACCAAATCCGATGCCAGCATGGATGACCTCCTTCATCACCAACACAATGATAGTGTTGTTGAGGCTGTTCATAGAACAGCGGGGGACCCTGATATGACCACTGAAGATTCTGATGGGTGCAAGCACCCATCAGTTGCTCTGAAATTGGGGCATGATTTAAGAAAACTTGCAATGATCAAAGAGGGAATTGGTATTAAGAAGGAGAACAAATTACAAAGGAAGGAGGCAGTAAAGTTCCTGAAGTTGATGGACAGAGACTGGAAAAACTTAGTGTCTTCCCCAGCACTGAGCACTATTTCTGCAAGGAGGCTGGGGAAGGTTGAAGAATTGCCAGATTCAGAAGATATCTCCAATTTCTCATCTTTCCTTGCCAAGGAAATTGAAACAATAAGTACATTGTTGTCAACGAAGAAAGTTTAAGAGAAGGACGAAAGCTACAGAAGAGGACAATATCTGTTGTTAACTAACCTCACGTTCTTCAACAAGAGACGGACGGGGGAGGTTAAACAACTTCTGTAAGTTTTTTGCCTTATCTCTTGATATGTCATCATAAATTGAGTTTAATTTGGATATTTGTCTTTCACATAAGACCATGACCAGTGCTTTGAATATATCATTCTACTTTGATATTCACCATAACCGGTTATTATGTGGATCTGGTTAACAGAAGCTTCAGGTCTTTCATCATTTCAAGGTCCATGATAACAAGACAATCTGATTTAAAGTGACAATTAGTGATTGCTAATAATTAAAGAATGGAACACAAAAAAAAAACATTTTCCTACCTCTGTTTCCTTTTAATACTTTGAATATTTCTAATTATGTGTTCAAAACAGGTCTGTGAATGATTTCAAGTTACTGTAGTAGACAATAGTTTGTTGTTTTTTAGAGAGGGAAGCAGGGGTTAAAATATGTATGTACTAGTTGCCATGATTTTTGACTGGAATTGGCCAAGTATGGAATCTCCAAAATAGGTTAGTAAATATCTTAGACATGGTCATTGCTGCAAAATCATATGCTTCTTTCTTGGTATATGTTTATTCTTCTTTTTATCTTTGATTGGGGTCAGCTTTGGACACCACATGGTGTGCCAGTGGTGTGAAACCTTTTTCTTTTCATAGAAATTTTTAAAGGGTGAGAATTTTTACAGCAGGTGCCTGTTGCCCTTAACCTACTCCTTATTAACTAACCTAACAAGTATTTAATGGTATCCTTGCTGCTCGGAAGAACTTTCTGTGGAAAGAAAATGTTAAAAAGTGTAATGTTTGACAGCTGACTGGCTTGAGTTGAGGTGGCAAGTCTTCTTTTAGTCTCCTTTTCTGAAAGTCACTGAAGGTTGCTGCATTTTTAAATCCCCACAACTTTGCAGTAAAATGTGTGTTAGTGTGTGTTTGTTTCCAGTTTTGTTTTCTTAATATCTCCAAAACGGTAAAGCCGATTTTCTTCAAATTTGGTGGGATGATGCCCTAGGTGGAACCCCAGTTCTGCAGTGACTCCCGGAAGTAAAGGTCAAAGGTCAGATTATGTGAAAATCACTCTTTTTATAGTAACTCCAAGAAAAAACATCCCATTAACATTAACATGAAACTTCACACATACAATAAGAGTGTCTGGCACTACGAAAATATATGGTTGCCATGGCAACCAAGGTCAAAACTCATGTGATATTAACATTTTAAGCAAAAAAGTGTTCCATGAACTCCTCCTTGTGGGCTAGACCGATTCTTTTGAAATTTGGTGGGTAGGTACCCCAGAGTGTAAACTTGTGTCTCCGTGACTTTCGGCAGAAAAGGTCAAAGGTCAGAGGTCAAATTCAATTTTTGGGAAAATTCACGGTTTTTGATTCCTTGCCGAAGGCAGGCAAGGAATCTATGCGATGGTGATGTCGTGTGTGTGGGTGTGTATGTGTGTGTATGTGACGCCTAGCTTGTAAACACGATATCTCAAGATAACAATGACCGACACTTTTCATATTTGGTATATAGATTTATCATGTTGAGAGGAAGAACCCTATTGTTTTTGGTGGCGGTCAAACGTCGTTTGAGGTCACCAGAGGTCAAATACTGAAAATTTTGTAAACACGATATCTCAAGTTAGCAATGACTGACACTTTTCATATGTGGTATACAAATTTGTCATGTCAAAAAAAAGGAGCCTATTGTTTTTGGTAGAGGTCAAAGGTCATCTGAGGTCACCGGAGGTTAATCTGCGAAAACCTCGTAAATGGCTTGTAAACACGATATCTCAAAATAGCAATGACCGACACTTTTCATATTTGGTATATAGATTTGTCATGTTGAGAGGAAGAACGCTATTGTTTTTGGTAGAGGTCAAAGGTCATCTGAGGTCACCAGAGGTTAAATGGCGAAAAACTTCGTAAACACGATATCTCAAGATAGCACAGGCCGACACTTTTCATATTTGGTATACAGATTTTTCATGTCAAGAGAAAGAAGCCTATTGTTTTTGGTAGAGGTCAAAGGTCATCTGAAGTCACCAGAGGTTAATCTGCGAAAACCTTGTAAACGGCTTGTAAACACGATATCTCAAGATAGCAGTGACAGACACTTTTCATATTTTGTATACAGATTTGTCATGTCGAGGGGAAGACCCCTACTGTTTTTGGTGGAGGTCAAAGGTCATTTGAGGCCACCGCAGGTTAAAAGCCGAAAAGGCTCGTAATCACGCTATCTCAATATAGAAATGACCGACACTTATCATATTTGGTATATAGATTAATCAAGTTGAGAGGAAGAACCCTATTATTTTTGGTGAAGGTCAGAGGTCATTTGAAATCACCTTAGGTAAAAGGCCGAAAAGCTCGTAATCACTTTATCCCAAGATAGGAGTGACCAACACTTTTCATATTTGGTATATAGATATGTCATATTGAGAGAAAGAACCCTATTGTTTTTGGTGGAGGTCAAAGGTCATTTGAGGTCACCAGAGGTCAAAGACAGAAAACCTTGAAATTGGGATATATCAAGATAGGAATGGCGGATATAGATTTGTCATGTTGAGAGGAAGAATGCTATTGTTTTTGGTAGAGGTCAAAGGTCATCTGAGGTCACCAGAGGTTGAACTACAGAAACCTTGTAAATGGCTTGTAATCACGATATCTCAAGATAGCAGTGACAGCCACTTTTCATATTTGGTATATGAATTTGCCATGTTGAGTGGAAAAACCCTATCAATTTTGGTGGAGGTGAAGGTCATCTGGGGTTACCAGAGGTCAAAAAACAAAATTTCCCAAGAATTCCCAAGATTTTCATCTGGGGTCACTGGGATCAAAAGCAACATTTCCCAAGAATTCTCAAAATTGTCATCCGGGTCACTATAGGTTAAAAGGCAGTTTCCCAAGAATTCCCAAGATCATCATATGGGGTCATCAGAGATCAAAAAGCAAAATATCCCAAGCATTCCCAAGATTGTCCTCTGGGGTCACCAGAGGTCAGAAAGCAAAATTTCCCAAGAATTCCCAAGATCATTATCTGGGGTTATCAGAGGTCACAAAGCAAAATTTCCCAAGAATTCCCAAGATTGTAATCTGAGGTCACCAAGGGTCAAAAAGCAAAATTTCCCAAGAATTTCCAAGATTGTTATATGGGGTCACCAGAGGTGAAAAAGCACAATTTCCCAAGAATTCCCAAGATAGTCATCAGGGGTCATCAGAGGTCAAAAAACAAAATTTCCCAAGAATTTTCAAAATCCAAAATCCATTTGAGTTGAATTCCTTTCAAGACACTTTCGTTTTTCTTTTTTGTTATATTTGGTGGGGTTCAAAGTTCATGTGAGGTCAACAGAGGTGAAATTGTTAAAATATCGTAAAATAATGTAGTCAAAGAAGATAAATTTGAGGGATGAACCTCAGTACAACAAAGCATCCCCATTCGACAAGGAATCACTAAGCCCTTAGGCTTTCTGGTTTAGTATTTTTAGTATAATTCCAGAAGGAAACATTCCACGTACATGAAACTTTGCACATATGATGAACGTGCCTAATTCCACCAGAATACATGGTTGCCATGGCAACCAAGGTCAAAGATCAATTTTTGTGAGAAATCACATTTTTTTTAGTTTTTTTAGAAGGAAACTTTCCACGTACATGAAACTTTACACATATGATGAACGTACCTAATACCACCAGAATATATGGTTGCCATGGCAACCAAGGTCAAAGATCAATTTTTGTGAGAAATCACCTTTTTTTAGTTTTTTTAGTATAATTCCAGAAGGGAACATTCCACATACATGAAACTTCGCACATATGATGAACCTGCCTAATTCTACCATAATATATGGTTGCCATGGCGACCGGGATTAAAGGTCACGTGAAATAAGGTCAAAAGTCAATTTTTGTGAAAAATCACATTTTCTTAGTATTTTTGGTATAATTCCTCAAGGAAACATTCCACATACACAAAACTTCATACATATGATGAACATGTCTAATGCTACCAAAATATATGGTTGCCATGGCAACCAAGGTCAAAGATCAATTTTTGTGAGAAATCACATTTTCTTAGTTTCGTTTCATTTATTGTTTTTCCGCTTTACATGTATACATACAAATAAAGAATATAACTTTACATAGGAATTTATGTACATACATAAGCGAAAGGAAGTACACAAAAACCCCAGAGGGCTTGAGAACGTGCACTCCCTGTAAACAAAAAAGAGAGAAAACAAAACTACAAACAAGTAACAAACAAGCAACAAACAAACTGCTTCGACAGTAGCCAAAAAAAAAAAAAACACAAAGATCAAAAACAGAGAAAAGGTCAAAAGAAGAAAAAAGAACTACCCCAATGAAAAAACCCATCCCCATCCACCCACCCCACCCCAGACAAGAGAAAAACAGATGCAAAACGTGATGATAGATGTCTACGGAATGAACTCAGTGCAGTACCAGCAAGATTAAGTTTAGTAGTCTTCAATGTAAGTACGTGAAATGCTTTTCCTAAAGGATTTGGTGCTTTGTTTAGCTATGACAAAAGACGGGAGGGGATTCCACAGCCGGATGGCATGATTACGAAGAGAATTGTGTTGTATAGAACTTTGAGTAGAGTACTAATGTAGGGATGCAGTTTGTCGAGTGTTGTGGTAATAAACTGAAAAGTTGTATGAAAAATAGTTTGAAAATTGACTGGGCAGCAGGCCGTAACGAGTGATAAGTGAATGTGGCAATGTTGGTGTTAAAAATATCAGTAAGTTTCAAAAGGTTGAGTGATTTAAACAAGGAACTAGTATGATCATGTGGTTTGGCGCAAGTGATGTGTCTAATTGCTCTCTTTTGTAAGACATTTAACTTATCGAAAAGAGAACGACTTGTACTAGACCAAGCAATTGAACAATAGCTAAGATGAGGATAGATTAAGGCGAGATAAATTGAACGAAGAGCATTTCTAGGTACGATATACTTAAGCCTTCCTAACATACCGACAATTTTAGCAATCTTTGACGAGATATTACACACATGCTCGTTCCATGAAAGCTTAGAATCAATATGAATCCCCAAAAATTTAAAGGGGAATTTTCATGATCCCAGACAGTTCCAATTCTCCCAACTATGCATCTTCTAGCTCCTCCCATAACTGTATGAGGCTCTTCCTTGTGCAAGAATAAACCTGCTTTATTGTTAAGGCCATGTCCTGGTGAGCATACAAGGCTATAAAATGTAATAAAAGTACTCTCTCTGCCTTGTGTGGAATGTGAGCTACTCTGCATCTTTCAAATTTTCAAACTTTGATGTCAATCAAAGAGCAGTCACCAACTGAGAATTTTGATATACATACACTAAAAATATACTTTGGGGTGATGACTGTCTGTCTTTAACATTTTCCTCACGTTGTAAGCAATTGCCCTCAATAGATATTTTAAACTCATGACCCCTGTTGAGGGTGTCTAATTTATTAAAAACAATGAAGTTTGTTTTTGTCACATTTAGGGAAAGTTTGTTCACAGTGAACCAATCAAAATAGAGCTTAAGTTCACGGCACACTAACTCCTCCAGACGCTGTGGATCAGAGTCGCTGAAAAATATATTAGTGTCGTCAGCAAACAATACAAGTAAAGCATTCTTTGAAACATTGGAAATATCATTTACATAAATTAAGAAAAAAAGAGGTCCAAGAATAGAACCCTGTGGAACACCACACTTTACCTTCAGTAGGTCAGAGTTAATGCCATTAAGAGAAGTAAATTGTTCTCTGTTAGAAAGGTAACTTTTGATCCAGCTAAAAGACACTCTGAAACCATAATAAGATAATTTAGTGAGGAGGATGTCATGGTCAATTGTATCAAAGGTTTTGGACAGATCGAGAAAAATTCCAATGGAAGTCTCTTTCTTAGTCGCAGCTTTGTTTAAGTTGTCCAGGGCATCTACGAGAGCAAGTTCTGTTGAACGACCAGGATGGTCCGAACCGATGGTTCAACTGAACTGGCTGGTTGAAAGTATATTATGCTTATTAAGGAATGAATAGATTCTATTGTACATGACTCTTTCTAAGATCTTTGACAAACAGGGGAGGACTAAAATAGGACGGTAATTTACAAGCTTGTGTTTGTCACCTTTTTTGAAGACAGGAATTACTTTAGCTACTTTCAATTATTCAGGAAAAACACCCTGAGACAGAAAAATATTAAAAATATAGGTAAGAGGCTCAGCTATATAGTGGAGTACCCGACGAATAATATCTGGTCTCAAACGGTCGTAACCTGCAGCTTTCCTGGGGTTTAAGCACTCATGTGCGACCTTCAAGAATTCATTAACGTCACCCGGTGAGAGGTATGCAGATTCTACATTTTGCTGATTGAGGTGGTCATGACAACTTTTAGTTGCACAGTTTGGTATATTTTCCGCAAGAGACGGCCCAAAATTAAGAAAAAAGCTGTTGAAAGAATTTGCGATACTTTGTCGATTTTTTAGTATAATTCCAGAAGGAAACATTCCACATACATGAAACTTCACACATATGATGAACCTGCCTAATACTACCATAATATATGGTTGTCATGGCGACCGGGATCAAAGGTCATGTGAAATAAGGTCAAAGGTCAATTTTTGTGAAAAATCACATTTTTTTTAGTATTTTAAGTATAACTCCAGAGGGAAACATTCCACATACATGAAATTTCGCACATATGATGAATGTGCCTTCCAGCTATCATATTGTGTGCACAGATTTTCTGTAAAGCGCACTGAATTCGTCCTTTTTGCACAACAAAAGGGTGCATGGAGATGCAAATATCAGGGCGGCAGTGCGGATTTGACATACGCGCCTTTCTATTTGGTGATGTGCATATAATGGGCACGCATTACGGAAAACGTCATTGTTAGAACAACGCAGCTTGCGTAAGCACTGTATACGCGCAGAAATTAGTTGGCCTGTCTTTTTATCTAGAATACTTCACACGTACTTCTGCGTTATCATCGACGAACGCTCTGGTAGTTGCTTTCACTTTGTGAGCCTGTGAAAAATTAAAGGCCGATATTAAAGTGAGTAATTTGAAGATACCATAGAAACTGACATACATATGGATAGACTATGAGCTTCAATTCAAACCACTCATTGTGCGTCCATATTCAAGTGCACTTATTCAGAAACCGGGGAGCCAATTTTGAAGTGCGGGGGTTAATAATCGAAGCCGCCCAATATGTTCAATAAAATAAATGCAGTTTACTGCGGCCCAAAATACCCACGGCAGAAAAAGTGTGGGGGCTAAAGCCGTCTCAGTGGTCCCTGCAGTTATGTGTAGGCCTTATGCCACAAGGAAGAGAGAAAGTTCTTCCTGTGGGTTATATGGCTTAATGCGTGTGCTAGCGATGAGATAAGCAACTCCGTGGATTCCCCTCTTGTTTTTTTTTTTTTTTTGCAATTGTGTGTTTTGCTTTGAACTATTTGTTTTGCAATTATACCATTTGTTTTGTTTTATGATTTGTATGTAACTTTTTACTCCTCTTTCTCCTCTTTCATAAATGTAATTTTACCTTTTTGATATTCTTATTTTACCCTGCAGCATCTTCTATTGGCACCTTCAGATGTAGCAGGGTGGGGAACCTTTATCAAGGATTCTGCTCAGAAGAATGAATTCATCTCTGAGTATTGTGGTGAGGTAGGAATACCTGACATATGTCTGTAATGTGCAAATGAACATTGTTTTCATTGGGCTCTACACCTTTCATTTTGGAGCACAGCTAGGCATCAAAGTGACCCTATGGTTCCTTTAATTTCCCATATATTTCAAAAAATCCTATATTTCCTATGTTTGTATGATTTTGGGCCAGTTTTCTGTATTCTCCTATCTTTTTTGATGTTGCCCAAAAACCTTTTTCTATGGTATTCTTGGGTAAAAGTTTGAGATGGATTCTTTTTCCAAGATGGTGCCTTGGACTTAGGGGGTTAAACAGGTACAGTAGCAGTGTATAGATGCCTGGAAGTATCTTAATTAGATGCAAGCACACAATGGCAATTATAGGGCTAGGGTTATAACTGAGTGTACAAATGGATCTTGAGTTGAGGATTACTCTGAAATATTCTCTCATGAAACTGCATTGGGCACTAATAAGCTAATTTCATCAACCATCAGTGTGCCACTGTCACACCCTTGATTTTAAACACTATGATTTCATCTCTTTGAGGTAATTGTTGTGGTATTAAGAGTCTCACACCAGTGTTTACAAATTTACAAATATGCAGATCTCTATGCAGGTTTCCCTAAGCTCCACTAGAGGCACTATGGCTGGATGCCATATCAATTTATCCAACAGACCAAAGTGGGAAATCTGATACATGTACTGGTCTGTTGCTGCAGTGCCCATCATTGGTGGCAAGTGGGGGCACTTGCCAAGTTGCCCATTTCCAAATTTTGCCATACCCACTATGTAATTTTCTCAAGTGAGATTTTAGTTGTTAAGGATGTTGAGGTACAGACATTTTTGCATACTGTAGGCATCTTGACATTTGGACTATGCTGTCCTGCCAATTTGTACAGATTCAAAGTGAGTAGTGACACTTTAAGGGGTAGGGGCCATTGGACGATGCCTCCCCCCTCACTGATGCTGATTAATTTAATTTAATCTCCTAAAATATGTTAATTTTTGAAAACAAATTTACTTCAAAAGATACCATATATAGCACCAGATTGCTTGTAAGGGCACCCAATCATTCAAAAAAATTTCCCCCTCACTTAAAACTCTCCTCGCTGGCAATCACAGAACATACTACATGGCCCCCATGGCACAGTTCTGGCTATGCCACAGAGAGTGAGTTTGAAGGAATTCATAGCAACCCCACAGTTGCCTTGGGTAGAGACAAGAGTTTTAATTCCCCTTTCTAAAAGACAAATTCCATTTTGTATTGTCATTTTGCACATTACTTTCATTGAAATAGTGTCATACCAAAACATCAAATTCCGTTGTCTAATTTTACAAACTGGGAAAACTGTCTCTAGCCATAGGTCTATATGGACTTACTGTCATCACCCATTCTCACACTATCAAGATGTACTACAGTAGCAATGCAGTGTAAAGTTTGTCACAAAATTGGGTCTTAAGAGTTTATTTCCTGCTATTTAAGCAGCAAAAAATTCCAAAAGTTACTCACCACTTACTCACCACTTGGCCCACACTTGTGATACTGTTAATCACATTTTCTATGTTTTGAAGTATAGTTTTCTAAGGTACAGTGTTTGCCCTACATTTTCCTGAAAAAATCCTATAAAGTCCTGTATTTTTATCAATATCTTTCCTTTAAAAGCAGTATTTCTGTGATGGACCACTTTGAAGCCTGGGAGCCGGAAACATGGATATTGAACTGACCAATCCTTGCTTTAGCTGTTTCATCTTTGCTTTCATGAAATAATGACAGTTTCAAAAATTTGTAAACATAAAATTGTGAATATTGGCAAGTTATTCCTAGTTGAGGCAGTTCTTAAGAAGTTAGAGCCAGTTCTGATGAAACCTTCACTACCCTTTATTTTCAACAGTTACTCGTTGAAACCTTCTGTAATTGTATGGATTCCTGTAATGAAAGCCTCTTTACTTGTTCATCATTAGTTTGTCTAATTACCTTTTGATTACCACTGGGGGATTTACTGCTAACTGGAAGATTTTGAGGATATTTGTTATTATGGGTAGATATTCAAATTATGTACAGCACATCCACAACTAAAGGCACTCTAACATTACCAGAAGCACAGAAAGCAGTCTACAGATGGCATAGACTCGTGTCAGAAGCAATCAGGTTTGATAGTCGTCTAGATCAGGCTTTAGACAGAGAGCGGTCCAGTGGCCTTATGGATCCCTCTGAGCTCAGGCTATATGACTCTCTGGAATCCTGGATTGTCTCACATATTTTGTACCTGTTAGTGCAATTTTTTACCAGTGTTCGCATAGTTGTTCTCCCAGAGATCACTTATAGCCTATGGTTGATATTAGGTGAGTCTTGGCTAACAATCAGAGAAGCCCATAGTGAGATCTATTGCTGAGGCATCTGATTGGGTCATTAATTGCAAGGGACTTGAGGAAATGGAAGGGGCCATGGGTATGGCATGGGCATAATCAAATTTTTAGGGCAGAGGGGGCATTGAACAAAATACCCTCATAGGACATGGCCTAGTTGGATCTGTTCATACCACCACCTCCTGTCCTTATTTAGAGGTGTCAAGAGTAGAATAAAATAGCTATCTACATGTTGGCCAAAGTTGTATTCTAGAGCCTGATCCCGATCATGTGATAATAGCAATGAGGAAATAGTGTTTTGTAATTGTGTAAATAATCCTGGAAACTTCATTTGCCAGAGCTTTTGCAAAATTTCCTGACATTTTGAGAAACTCTCAGCTTAAATTCTTTCTTCAAACAGTGTAGATGGAATGCCATGCATACTGCCTATCAGACTTTATTCTTTCAGAAAGTAGCCATCCTTGCTTGCATAATTCGGCCAAGAATTGCATAACCTTTTATCATTGGAAACTTTGGGAACTTTTTGGCACTTATGTTTTAGTCTTATTTCCTCTTCGTAGATTATTTTTCAAGATGAGACTGACCGTCGAGGCAAGGTTTACGACAAGTATATGTGTAGCTTCTTGTTCAACCTGAATAATGGTGAGAAAATTGAAATGATGAATATTTTATCTTTGTGTAACCCATTTGTCAGTTTTCTCACATCTTAATATAATCTCCCGTCTGTTCCCCTATCTAGTCACTTAATGGTCCCCTTTTCTGTCAGTTGGTTTTCCTACATCCCCAAGTTCACATTTTCTGCTGTCAATCATTGATATGCTGGTTGTCTTCAAAGAATCAGGTGACAAGAAAATATGGTAATCATGCTGTTTGGGGGAGATATTTACAAACTATTGTTTAAAAAATATAAACCTAATGATTGATTTGCAGTGAGGTACGTTCTCAGGTATTCTAGTGAGACCTTTAAAAGTGATTGTTATGACTTTGTGAGCACTGGCAAACTTTTGGTTTTGAGTAACAGACTTTCTCGACTAAAACTGGAAATGTTGCTAGAGGACTCCCTTCAAACCTCTCAAGAATGTTTGTAAAATAGATTCACGAGTTCAGTCTTTTCTTTAGTTTAAATGGCTGTATGGGTGAAAGATGTGAGAATTCAGGGGTATCCCTTTACAACATGAAATAAATCCTATGGTAAATGACCTTTCTTCCCCTTTTGTTGCCTGGAGTTGTATTTTAATTTGACTCATTCGCAATACACCTTGTGGTGGCAAATTACGTTGACATGAATTTCAACACTCTATCATTTTTCCAGACTTTGTTGTGGATGCAACTCGTAAAGGGAACAAGATTCACTTTGCCAACCATTCAGTGAACCCTAACTGTCGAGCTAAAGGTGAGATGAAGAGGGAGATGGAGAGAGGGGAAGGGAACTGGGGGCTGGGGATCGAGGGTTAGATGACATAACAAGACAGTAACCCCCAAATGCATGCTTGACTTTCTTTACCTGTTGAGGTATTTACATGGATAATATGATACCTCTGTATATTTCAGCATCTTAGGATAAAATGCATCTTACAAAAATTCCTGTGCATCAATGATTTTAATTTATATTCTTTTATTTTATTGCAAAGTGGGATGAAGGGAGGAGGGGCAGGGGGATGTGGTGGGTGAGGGGTGCATTCAGGGTAGGGAAGAATGGAGAGATTATCCTCACTTTGCTTTTTTAGATGCAGGTATTAAGTTGTCAAAATGAAGTCACACTCACTTGTACAAAACAAGTTTTGCATGGTCTATTCTCAATTATTTTCCTTTAAGCTCAAAAGTTCTGCATTCTTATGGGCAGTGATTAAGCCAGGTCAGTTCTCCATTCCAACAGTCTGATTGGATGGCCAAGTGGAGAGGTTTAAGGAGAGGGGGTACTCCCTTTTCTCTTTTGAAAATATTTCAATTTTAGAGGTGCGTAGATGGCAAATGGTGCAATATTTTACTTGTAATAAGACAGGTTGTCTTGTGACAGTGACTGTTTATCAATTAAAGGCTTGTTATAATTAATTCTTCCCAGACCACCAGACCACAACAGTACGTGCTTAATGCAGAGTGTTAGAAACTTGCCTTGTTTGCATCATGATTTCTCTGAAATGAATTAAACAGTTCTTTCAAATGAGGCTTCTCATCATTAGATTCACTTCATTGGTTATCTGTGCCATTAATTCAAAGAAAAGATAAAAAACTGCCTTTATAGCTGGGCAACTTCTTGTAGATTTGTGGTAACTTTTTAATAACTTCTATTTCATAATAAGGGTATGCCCATTCTCCCTCTTTTATAAGTGTCTTTTCTTGGAATATATATAATGGAGAAAGAAGTATATGGGCAGTATTGAATTTATTAGGTGAATAGTTCACAACATCAATTGATTTATAGATATTTTCACCTTTGGGCCTTTACCTACCTATGAAAAAAGTGACTTGCATCATACTTAATACAAACATCCTACAGGCATTTTCTAGAGGTCTTTGATGGTTTGCAAAGGACTGTTGTAAAGAGAATGAGCTGTCATCCCAAACTTATTTTTAAACAAAATGGCAGTATTACAAAGATGCTTTATTTCAGTAACAAGTATTTCTCATATGTATTGTAACATGAATATTGCATATTGATGGTATATTAAGGAGTTGCCTGGAATGTATTTAATGTTCAGTTTTAAAAAAGGTTGTCAAATAATTAAATAATCCCCACATGAATTGGGGTGATGTAGTGGACTTGTTGAAATTGGGGCAACTGCAGTAAACATTTCTTCCTTCAGAAATATTGATATCTTTCACCAAACTGTAATCTATCTGATCAGTAATTAAGAGATAATTTATATAGGGTTAGCAAAAGAAATCTTAACACTGTGCAACACTCCACATCATTATTTTTGCATAGGCTGTGAGTTTCTTCAGAAACCATAAAACTTTGAAGAAGACATATATTTTGAGAGTGGTAAAAGATATTGAAATAATTCCAATGGATCTTTCATTGGAAGGCTTAATTCTTCCACGGACAAGTGAAACAGCTCTTTTTGGTGGCACGTCATACCTCTTTAAAAAAGAGGAGGAAAACTATCCCCAAGTGTGTCAGATTTCCATGTCTTTTCAAGTTTCCTAAATGTTGTTGAATGAAGTTTGTCTTTATATAAAGAAAATGTTGCATTTTATATGGAGGTTTTTCTTTCAAGTAAAATATGTTGATTGTGTAACATGATTTTGGAGGGAAATTGATGAAACAGTTGTGAATAGTTTAAGTATGCAAGAGCATTTGTGAGTCTCTATGTTTTACACTTTGCAGGCCAGAACAGATTTCCTGGTTGTAGATGCAAGGCTCAGTGTAACACCAAGCAGTGTCCTTGCTATCTGGCAGTGAGAGAGTGTGATCCTGACTTGTGCCAGACATGTGGAGCAAGTAAGTCAATTGTGATAAATAAACTTAGTCTTTGGTGTGGGCCTCGGATTTACTTAAACACAGAGCCTGCACTGGGAGGTGGGGCGGGGCAGGGCATGTAAGAGAATAGTGTTAGGTGTGGAGTATGCCTCATGTGGAGCTTGTAAGTCCAGGGTTCTGTACAGGATTGCCAGAGTGCTGGCAGCTCTTTTCCTCTCTCTGTAACGAGAGTTTAGGTATAAGCTGTGGTGCAGGTTGTCCTACACACCAAATAGGTTCGGTAGCTTTCCAGAGATGACAAATTTTCTTCCTAATAAGGGCAAGAAAATACCCCAGACTTTATCATCCCCAGTGTACTATAAATAACACTTTCATGCCCTTCACTACAACAAATTGATGATTAGTGTCTCGTGGGAAGTTTATGGAGATGGGATACATGAAATGTAGGTCTGAGAAATGACACATATCCTGAAAGCAGAATGACTACTATTTTGTTTATTCTGCTGTCTGAAATTAGTGCAAGTCTGAAATAGCACCTTGTGAGCTTAGTGGTTGGCATTTCAGTGTTCTGGTTGGCCCCAACTGGCTCCGACCAGCGCAGAAAGATCACTGTAAGTCATATGTGAAAAACTGGTGTTAGATGGAGGATTTGCCAAAAGATACAGCCTGTAAGTAGAGAGAAAGAGAGTGGGATGGGGAGTAGGCTTATATTAAAGAGTGAGAAAGAGAGAGTGGTGCTGGGTGTGGGACATGAATCATATGGACCTGTATTAGGGATGTGCAGGGGAAGCAATGTTGTGTCTAGGACTTGCCATACATAGCATTGAGCTTGTAAGGTGTGAAAGAATGGTGTTGGGTGTGGGACATGCCACACATGGAGGTTGTAAAAGGGAATTGGAAAAGTAGTATTGAGTGTGGGATTTGCAGTCACATTGAGCCTGTAAGTGGAGTGTGAAAGAGTGGTGTTGGGTGTGGGACATGAATCACATGGATCCTGTTATAGGGATGTTTGGAAGCAGTGTTGATTGTGGGACTTGCCATACCATTTAGCCTGTATGTGGAGAAAGAAAGAGCAGTGTTGAGTGTTTGACTTCCCTCACATTGAGCCTGTTTGTGGGATGCATGGAAATGGTGTTAGGTCTGGACATCCAAAGCATTGAGTCTGTGAGAGGTGTGTGAGAAAGTGTAAAGAAGTCTGTGAAGGGTGTGTGAGAAAGTGTAAAGAAGTCTGTGAAGGGTGTGTGAGAAAGTGTAAAGAAGTCTGTGAAGGGTGTGTGAGAAAGTGTAAAGAAATTGGACCTGTAAGTGGATTGTGATAGTGTTGGCATGGGATGTGTCATATGTGTAGCATGCTAGAAGAATGCAGTGAAGTGTACACTGGGACTTGCCAAAACATAGAACTTATAAGTAGAACCTAGAAAAGTGGTTTATGGTTTGGAATTTACCAAAACATACAGCTTGTAAAATATAATGCAAAAGAGTAGCATTAGGTGTGGGTTGTACCAGGGAGCTGCATGACATGGAGATTGCTCGCTCTCAAAAATCTGTAAATAGCCAATTGCCTCATAAAATTTTGATGTTTCCCTCTTTACTTATCCATTGAACATTCCTTCCTCTCCTTCTGTCCCTTGAGAGCATGGCAGTTCCTTTGAAGTCGATGTGCTTATCCGCCACAGGACTGGATGTATTACGTAATCACAGTCACTGAGATTCTTCTCTTTCACAACTGCAGGACTCACTGCATGCACACTACGGCTGCGCAGTAAATATGCTTTGTTTACACTGTTCTAGTATGGATGTGCAGTGATAGAGAGACCTTTTACTTTGAAGACAAAAAAATTCCGATTTACATATCAATTCCTTAGCGCTCCTAACCGTGCGCACATGAAAACATCCTGCTCTCCACACAACCTTGCATAGGACATTTACTGTAAATCCCTCACTTCCTTTCGACCAAACTCCTAAACCACACAACCGATTGTCTTGTATAAACCTGATTCTGAAAGCTGAAACTGTTATCTTTACTGTGATGTTTATCAATTTCTCCTTCGAGATTTCTTTCAACCGTCATTTTTAACATAAAGAGAATGCCTCTACACTTTTTACTTTGCATAGGCCCCATACGTTTTACACGGTAAGATGCAAATTGAAAGTCTCAGCAAAACTTCTTTGCTGAATCCTTGATTTCTTCCCTTTAATAGCTTTTGTCCAACTTGTATAAAACGGATAATCCAAGACGACACTTTTATCTCCATGGTAATGCCAAAATCGATACTATTTAGTTCATTTTAGCCCCGTCAAAAGGCGAAAGAAGTTCATGGCCGTAAAAAGACTGGAGCACTTTGAGGTATCTGAAATTCACCCATACATATAACGTGTGTTCATCACTACATTAAAGAGCGGCAAAGAAATTGACCGACATAGTTTCTTGGCTCGACTGGGATAACAAAAGCTGAAAAATACTGATAAAGAGTAGAATATAAGGGATATAACGTCAGTAAATGTTTTTTCTGGCCAAATATATTTCTTTCTAGCTTAAAAAGTCAAGAAAAGTAGTGTCTATTTCGTCGAAGGCAAGTGCTTTAGCAACAGTCTTAACGAACGGGCACAGCGCATTCTCAAATAGGGGGTGTCAGTTTTACAGCAGGCAAGCAAGCCGAGCAAATGTACGGTGGAGTCTGTAATATAGGTTATACTTTCAAATTGCTTTCCAATGATTTAAACAATGGTTTTGCAAACTTAACTTAGTGTCTCTTAACAACTTTAACTTTAAAAACTGGACTTAATTTCTTTTTGAAAGGTGACAAACTGTGTAAGTAATTAGCCTTGCCGCAGCGGAGATGAACACTGTCAATTTTATAGCTGAACTTACGACTTTATAAGTTTAAATCAGCTGAACATACAGATCAATTTAAATATGAATTTTTGTAAACGTTCATGCTGTTTGAATAAAATTGCATACAACATGTACATAAAGTTTATTTCAATGGATAGTACTTGCTGTAATTTTCGCAACCCTATGTTCCATAGAAATCTCACCTATAAAGCGAATAGACTAGCCCGCACACAGGTTTTCGGGGAATCTCCGTGAGCCTGTGTAAGGTGCGGTGAGGTGTAAATGAGTCATCATCGACCGTGTATTTTAGCTGCTGAAACAGGTTGAAAATCGTTGGGAAGGAATTGATATGAATCGGAGTTTTCTAAGGTGAGTTATGTCATTCTATTCATAGACACTGAGAGTTCCAAACAGAACAAAAACTTGCAAAATTTAGCCTCAAATTAAGCCAATTTTGACCATTTGGTGAGTTCCTGAAGCTAACGATAGTATGTCGTGAAAAGGGTACTTGTAGAGTATTCAATGGTATAAGCCATACGAGCGACACCAAGCGACACCTTTGCCAAAAATTACGATCAAGTTTTTTGACACTTTTTCCATTCTCAAAAGGGTTTCCATAGTAACAGATGTTGTTACTATGTTGTGCATGTGATTGACAACACAACAAAACGTCTTTCCAAATTCAAGAAATAGGCTAGGCCTAGGCCTAGATTAGAAATGAGGCCTAGTCCAAGCCTAAAAACTGTTTATACGTACTGGAGTGAATCCTTTAAGGGCACCTATGGCTTAGTAGCAGTGTTGTAACGAGTCATGACTCGAGTAGCTAATTTTCAGAAGGGAAATGACTCGAGCAGTTGTATCAGAATTTTCCTCATAAAAATAATACAGTGACTCGAGTCTCTGACTCGACTTGAGTCGAGATCTTAACTACAATTAAATAGGCCTACACACATTAAATTGCAATAGTATCTTTACCAAGTGATAACCCCCTCCTTGATTTTGAAAATCCCTCCCAAAAAAAATTTCTAGGAGGAACTCCCTCCCAGGTTGAATTCCTTAGCGCGAACTTTGCTTTACTGGCACAATTGCAGAACATTCCTCGAGATTGAAACTGTTGTTTAAGGGCCTACGAGGCTTTGCAGTCACTGCATATCCCCATAGCCTCTTCAAGACACAGTTTGAATCCTGACTGCATATCATTGTAGACTTATAAAAGACAACCTAATTTTTGACTCCAGGGAATCCTCCTAGCCTCTCAAAGACAAGGTAAACGTCATAGGCTAGGTAAAAGGAAGGTGTCATGGAATTTATTGACTAAGTATCCCAGTAGCCTCTTAAAAATATATTTTGGTGAAGGATTTGGATTTTTACTGCATATCAATTTTCTTCAAGATTACAAAAACAAATCAACTACTGATTGCATATCTTTGTAACATCTTTAAAGGTAACCAGCAATGGTACCTCAATCATAGCCAAAGAATAGTAATGCAATAACCTTACATGAGTCGTTAAATTACATTTGTTGTCTTGATTCTTTAGCCTTACCAGGCAATTTCCCCACAGAGATTTCATATCTGAGGTATTCTGCAACTTACTCCACTTTGTCAATATATCCATCCTAATGAATGATTTTATCATAAATTACTTTGCGTCATTTTTATTTGCAGATGCTGATAGAACTTGAGATGCTTTTATGTGCAATTTATTGTATATGCCTAGCAAAACCAGAGTGTGATTTTGGAAGGATGGAGTTAGCAAAGTTATGGAAGTAATTTACCCTCTATCATCACCCAACACTAGTGAGCAACACTCATCAGATCAAAATAACAGCAAATAATTTTTATCAGCAGTGCATTTAAAGTGGGCTATGACTTTGTGAAATTTTGGAAAATGTTACTGTTTGGTTAATTCCAAGAAGAGTAAAGGAACTTTGCACCAGGTGAAGCAGTACTGTATTCCTACTGCATATGCTGCAGTACCTACTATGCAGGTCTAAAAACAGACCATGGGCTTGGTCAAGAGCTACAGTTTTAAAGTACACTGCTGGTTGGAAGTTAACCCAGATGGTGGAAAATGCTTCGATCTCATTGCTGAAGAGAAAGTATACTATTTTCTAGTAAGGTGAAGCCTTTCGTTGATGACCAGGCGAATTTGTTGAAGTTGTTGTGAGGTACAAAATCATCTGGGAGATGGCAGACTTGGAGCAGTTCTGGAAAACCACTTTACACTGAAGCATTTCCTCAATTTTTATTTTGACCAATTTAGACATTTAATTACAGTATAGGTCCTCCAGCATCTGGTCTGAGTGAAGATTTCATTGTTATACAGTATTACAGAACACAAGTGCCACATTTTCACCCTACTTCAATGGTCTATCATTGTGGACCCATATTCTACTCTACATGTGCTTGATGGAATTTTCCTCTGGATTTGTATTTTCTTTGAATCAAACCTTCTGCAATTTTTTATGTTTATTTTCCTGAGTTTGCAGCTCCATTAACTCATCAGGACCTTTCTCATCAAGACCTTTCCAGTATTGAATTGTACTTCAAAAGCACACTCATGTGTATTGTGCTCATACTCTTTACTTAATTTAGCGTACATTAGAACTCACATAGAGGTTTTATAAATTTTCCTTGCAATCAGAAACTTTTCCTCCATGCTCAGTTCATGACAGTAGAAAGGTTGTAATCTGTGATTTGAATATCAAGAATATTTTGTTGAATGACATGAAACGAATTTTCTCTTGAAAGGGTGAGTGGCACACTGTTTTCAGTGTATTCCCATGTTGTATAGTACTTCTTTTGTCAGGTACTGTAAGCATATTGTACTGTAGGCATTTAAAACCTTTAAAATGTGTTGCATTATATTTTTTAGCTGTTCCCAAAGGAACATGAAGTTAGGAAAATTAGATAGCATACAAATGCTTAATATGTAATTTGTCCTCAGAAATGCAAGTTCAGAAATGAAAAGAGTACCTGTACTAGATATTTACAAAAATCTTGAAGTAAATTACAGTATGTTAAGTACTGCAAGGTAAACTATGCACGTCTCAGTTTCAGAAATCTTTCTTTTAAGACATACTTTGAGTAAATAGGTGTCATATTGTCAGTATTGTACATGTTTCATTGTGTTTAATTTTCTAGTCAAACAGTAAAAATATTGTGGTAATCATTTTAAGTGGGAAGGGCAGATGATGTCAGGCCCATAGTGAGTTTATCAACTTTGGAAAGAAAATCAGCTTTAGGAGAATACAATATTTGTTGGGTGGGGATTGGGACAGGTCCATAGCCAAGGGAAAGCAAGGGGGCAAAGCCCCCTTGAAAATTTTCTCACCCCCTAATTTTCAAGTTGCCATTGACTTAACGCATTTTTACACATTTGGCCCCCCCTAAAAAATCCCCTCTGGAAGCCATTTCTCCCCCTACAGATCTTGTCTGGCTATGGGCCTGGGTGGGGAGAACAAGAAGTTGTGAACCCTACATATTTTTATGAATCCACCATGTAGCCTGTGGTAGCTACTGAAACTGAAGATTTGACAAAGCTGGTAGGGGGCATTTAAAGCTCATTGCAACATACTGTTTTAGTGGTGAGGGGAGGGGGTGGGGATCTGGCTCATGACTCTCAGTGTCAAGCCTGCCTTGGGAAGTACATTGTACATGGTACTGTCAAGCTGAAAGCCAGGGAAGTTCTTCTATTTCCTTTCCTTTATATTATCAGTAAAATATATAGGTACTTAAACTTTGAGAAGTTTTTTCTTCAACAACTTGGAAATGTATGTACTGTAATGAAAATTGAAAATTCCCCATTATTTGCATCCTTGCCCAGCTCTTATGGGTTATTCTGTTTTATCTGAAACCTTATACAGCTGTAGCTCAGTCTACAGGTTTGAAACATGCTTCTTGATTGATGCAGTATGTAACTTCAATACTAAGTGTTGGATTTGATCCTAAAATGTTGTCTTTTTGTAATTTCCTATGTTTCAGTACTTACTGTTATAGCAACTGAATTTTTAATCAAAATCCTCCTACTAGACGGTGGGCCGAAGCACAAAATTCACTTGTTTCGTGATCCCTCTCAGGGAAGCACTTACAAAATTGCTCAAAAATCGTAAAAATATGTAACTAAGATGAAACTACATGTTACTGTAAGATGTGAAAGGTTAATTTATGTTGGAATTCAGTTGGATGCTTAGGGTAATTAAGTTATGTCATATTACGTAAATTCTTTTATAGTAGTGCTGTGTTCAGTCATTCTGTTTGCCATGCTTGTTAGTCTTGGTTTGGTTGTCGTCCAGAGTGGACGCGGTGTTAGCTAGTCGTCGTTTATGTGTCCGTCGTAAATAAATGTTATCTGGAGCAAGTAATTGGACTTTGGAAGTATGCCTTTCTCTGCTGCCTAGTCTTCATCTCCATCTCCAGCCTAATCCCTTTCCATGACTGCATCGAACTTACCAGCCATGCTCATATCGAACCCGTTCCCCCACGCTACATTCTGGTGGCAGCGGTTGTGGTTTTTAAAGAAACTGTCCGTGATGTAAGTTTTTAAGGAAATTCAAGTAACGAAGTGGAACTTTTCCACCTACTTGCAATATGTTCGACGTTATTATCCTGACCTCTCCTTCAGAACATCGTAATTAACTTTAAAAAAAAATCTTTCCGTGGAAGGTTGCAACGGTAATGGGTATACATACTCCCAAGTCTGTTCTAACTGACATATAGATCCTTTTTTATCACCTGCGAAATCTATTTGCCATAACAAATCAACCACATGGTCAACTTGGATATCGACCAAGAAGCGTCGTTATATATTTCGGTACACCCACATCTTTTCAGACGACCAGAAAGCAACACTTGGCCAGCTCCCTGCCTGATAACACTAATTTTACAACCTGTACGTGTGTGAGATATGTGTACATGTGTTTGAATTTAATAATGACTCATGTGGCATGTTATCACGTATGTTAGTGTATACACCGGTCCAGAGTGCTGTTTCCCGAGGTAACGAAAGTTCCTGATTTCGACATTTCCAGTCATCGAATCAATGGTGAATTGCAGAATAACGCATTTAGTACTTCCGAAGCTCTGTAACAGCTAAGCCCGACAACGATAATCAGGTACTTTTTTTTCACTTTGAATTCGTCGTAATACAGTAGAACTGTTGCTGCTTGGTTGCCCTCTCTATGGTTTGGTTGCAGAATTCCCGTTCCAGAATTTAGCTTAACTACTACTTACACAGCATATTATAGGAAGATCGACGCCTTTTCTTCACGTCAGTATACAGCATTTCAGTCAGCTCAACAAAACTGTTTTAGCGTCATACACATAGACACGCTGAATGTTAACATCCTTCGCATGCGAGAGACTGTTTTCCTGTTAACTGGGGACTTGGATTATTTTTCAGTCCAGTTGGAATGAACATTATTCCTGAATGTTGTTTGTATGTATTTACCATAATATCGTGGTGAGTTGTTTATAATTCATGTACCGTATTTGCATACTTATACTTTGGGGGCTTATTTTTGGTCACATTACTCATTTTAAAATGTCAGAAGACGAAAGTACAAAGCCCTCCCCCGGTAAGACGTCAATGTCAGATACTGACTCAAGTCAAAACATTAGCTAGGCCTAAAGTAAAAATAGAGTTGCCTCCAATATTCACTGGTGATGGCACAGAGGATTTTGGGCAATAGTGTCGTCGTTTTGAAGTGGCAGTGATGCTTCTGCAGGTTATGACCTATCAGAATTAGCTAGTATTTTGCCTGTTAGGCTGGGGGGAAATGCTTTTGGTTACTGGGATAGTTTGGAAGATTTGGTGAAGGATGATTATGATGCTGTGAAAACCCTTATGAAAAAAGTGTTTAAGAAAAGAGAGTTTATCGCAACATTCCAAACGTATATAAATGCTAGGCCTAGGTATCCGAATGAACCATTAGAGGTTTATCAGGCTGAGTTGACTAGATTAGTAAATGAAGCCTTCCCTAAGTATGACAAAGTGGCAAAAGAGGGTGAAACTTTTAGACGTTTTGTTGCTGGCTTAGAGCCACAACTTCAACTTAAAATTCATGAATTTGGTGCTACTGACCTGGCAACTGCTCTTTCTGTGGCTGTTCGAATTGAGAGAGCTCAAATGGCTAGTCGTATACAAGCCCCTCACAATCACATTTCAAGTCCTACTACTAACTTAGGTAAATTAGGGACAGATGAAGTGAGTGAACTGAGGAAGAGTATAGACACTTTGGTACACAAGGTAGATAGACTTGAGCTAGAATTGAATAGAGCAAAGCAAAATATCCACGAGCCTTATCAGCTTAGATCCTATCATGCCGTATTGAACCCGTTAAAAATGTTACGTTTCCTACCCCACAAAATTGGACTTTCGTGGGGTAGGATTATATGTCACTTTCTAACTTCCGAGACTATCTCCATCGCCGAGCCAATTAATTATCTCTTTCCAACAAGCTGTTTCACATGTCATGATCTGGACAATGGCAACATCCAGCCTTAAGGCAATTGGTGTAATAGAGAAGGGGAAAGAGGTTTTTAGTAGTTTTAACGAGACCAATACCTCATGATGATTACTCAAGACCATATGCAGATAGGGATTCTGTAGGTAGAAGTAGGTCCCCATATAGATTTAGGTCCTTTTCACCATATAGACGTGATAGTCAGGGTTGGGAAGTAACGAGTTACAAGTAACGCCGTTACTGTAACGAGTTACATTTTGTGTAACGGAACCCTGTAACGAGTTACATTTGTATTTCAGTAACGGAGTAAGTAACTAGTTACAATTCTGTGTAAAAGTAACTGTAACGGCGTTACATTTGGGTCCCGTTACTTTCCCGTTACAAATAGTCAAAATGACCACAAATTGCATTTTACACGAAGTAGTAACAGAAAATTTTCAAATTGATGACACTTTGGTAGTAAAATTATTTTCGATATATTTATCGTTCATCTCTATTATCGACGTCGCCCTCACCGACATAAAATTTTATTCACGATTAGAATCAGCAGTTGATATTAGATGCACATGCTGCACGCTTACAGGGTCACTTGATTGTCGATTAAGCTAAGTTTAAACTTTGATTTGTGTGTCAATTTACTTATTAGACAGACCAATGTTTATTATCCATGAGACCGAATCTTTGTCCAATTAGTTGAAAAATACTGAACGGTCCTCTGGCAAACTAAGGCCCAGCTGACTTTATATAGCCTATTATATATACAAAGTGAAGTCAGCTGGGCCTTAGTTTACTTATATTGTCATTTAGAGGACACATTAGAAATAGTGCACCGTGAGAAACAGGTTGGTCCATAGGCATTCAAAAACTAGGCTTACTTTGAAAGTTTAACTATTGCCTTTTTAGACGTTAGGGCTGGACCCGAGTACACCCTATCCGAGTCGCAGCAACTGCTATTCTAGATTCCCTAATCTTTCCGAGCATGGTACGTACCCTTCAAGTTCCGGCCAGTTCTGATTCCAATGGCACCAATTCCAAGACCAGTCTTTTTGCCACTGTATAGCATATCAAACTTACATATGTTTTAATTCTATTGTACATGTCCACCATTAATAACGTCATCATTTGTAATCACATCCATAGCCTGGCCTCCTCGGTAATGTAGTTGATCATGTGTGACAATACTTTACATCTGTATATTGTACACAAATTTCAATGGGACTTTAAACACTTTTAATGTAACTTTCATATTTGAGAACTCGGCTGGAATGAGCTCCGAGTACAAGTCCAGTTACATCACATTCCGGAAAAATTTCGATTCCGGAACCCCGGGCAAATTCCTAATCTAGAAAAACGCTCTTGATACCGGCATTAAGCTAGTCGAATCCGGACTCGTGCGTTGGAGCCTAGTAAATTATACGGTGCCAATTGTCGGCAAACACCGTACATCCATTTATGTATCAAATTTAACATGTATGGTATCTTATTTGATGAATCAAACGTATGAATTTAGGCTATATCATATTCTTTCAATGCCCATAACTCCTTACACTGGAATAATGGTAAGGTTAATATAAATAACAGCAGAATATTGAGATGGTCAAATGGCGTTAAAGTATCCTAACAAAGCTAATTGAAAGTGGACAGAAGTGTCCGACTTAAAGCTTCACCTGTTTATTGTAAAAAGAAAGTGAATTATGGGTACATGGTCTGCATGTGTAAACTACATAGTCTCACCATTTCTCTGCATTGTTTTATATGAATGAATGTGAAATTTGAAATTTATGCCCAAATATCACTTAGCCCAACCTTAGCAGTGAGGTTTCAAAATTTTACCGTTCATAAATATAGAGCATCGTATTACCGTATTTATGCCCTTGAGGGGTGAAAACTTTAATTACTGCTAAAACAAAGCTCTCCCCCTTTAATAGCCGCTAACCGTTCTAAATTATGATGGGAGTATAAAGATTTTCATCCTCAAAGAAGTACTGTCGTAACTGGAAAAGTTCTGGTTACAACCATATTCGTCTAACAAATAGTTTGCGTAAGCTCCGACACAGTTTCATGATTCGATGCTTCATGATGAGCGTTAGGAGCCTCTGCCTGAATCCCCAGTGAAGATAAGCTGGCATCATTGACTTTCTTTGGGGAACACCTAAGGATAGCCGGCACAAATGAGGTTCGGTCCTCTCATGTGCCCCTTCTTACAATGTAATTATGCCCCACCCCCCTCCATTTCAGGTTCCGAGGTACCGTATATTCACCTTAAAGTAACTAGTTACTTTTGAAATGTAACTAGTTACTTTTCATTTAAAAGTAACTGTAACTAGTTACTTTTTCAACATTGTAACTGGTAACTGTAACGAGTTACAATTTTATGGAATTAACTGTAACTATAACGAGTTACTTTTAAAGTGTAACGGGAACAACCCTGGTGATAGTCTACGAGAGAACCCCTGAGAAGCTCTTCTCCATATCGGTCTCCATCTCGATCCCCCTCCCGTAGTCGTGAGAGATATCGGGATGATAGGAATTTTAGTCGTATCTCTTATCACTCCCCATCACGTAATCATGGAAAGTACTGGGATGATAGGAATTTTAGTCAGTCCCGCAGCGAAACCTCACCAAGTCGATGGTATCGATCGAATCCTGGCAGGAACGGTAGCCCATCTACTAGATGGGGTCTACCCGATATTCATAAGGTTCTTTATCCATAAGGGTCATTGTTCATAAGGTTCATTGTTCATAAGGTTCGTTATTCATAAGGTTCGTTATTCATAATGAGAAAAAAGGTTCATTATTCATAAGGTTCGTTATTCATAATCGAAAAAAGGGTTCGTTATTCATAATTGAAAAAAGGGTTCGTTATTCATAATCGAAAAAAGGGTTCGTTATTCATAATCGAAAAAAGGGTTCGTTATTCATAATCGAAAAAAGGGTTCGTTATTCATAATCGAAAAAAGGGTTCGTTATTCATAATCGAAAAAAGGGTTCGTTATTCATAATCGAAAAAAAGGGTTCGTTATTCATAATCGAAAAAAGGGTTCGTTATTCATAATCGAAAAAAGGGTTCGTTATTCATAATCGAAAAAAAGGTTCGTTATTCATAATCGAAAAAAAGGTTCGTTATTCATACCAATTGCTAAGGTTAGCAGCGCCCCCAACAAGCTGCAAATTCATTAAAATCGATATCAATGGGAACGGATTGCAATGCTATTTGATACCCAATACAAGAAGCAGTCGAATTAACATTTGAAGAGAATACTGTTGAGCTGTTGTCATCACATGGCCTCTGTATAGCTGTCTATCTATCTGTCCACCATTGTTCAAAGTGCCACTCCTCCCACATGCTTTCTATTTGAATCTTGGACACAATATTCCTTGGGATATAGGCCATTCGGATGCTGTTGGCTCGTAGTATTAAATATCGGCATTTGTTTAACCGATTTTTTAAGGAGTGTAGCGGCGTAGACACCTTGCAAAGCGCCCTCTATTAATAGTTACATTTTGCTGATGGGTTGAGTGGGCTGGCTGAAAGTTATTTCAGTTCGGCAGTTGTTGGCGATCACGCTGGTGGGTACCCATGAGCTGATGGTCGGAAAATGTTCTGAAACACGAAATTGCACGAAACCATACTAAAGGAGGCAGGAAATTACACGAGATAAGACACGAATCACAAGCATATATGGCCTCAGTAATGCCGCCGATGCACAGATATTGATAAGCCTACGAGGAACAGCCACTTTCTTAATGTATTCTTATGTATTTAGCTCCACGGGAGCATGTGTATAGGCCAAGGGCAAAATTTATTTTGTACTGTATGCAGTACTTAAAGAATTACGAGGAAGAAAGAGAGAATGAAGATTGTGCATTCCTCATTACATATAGCCTAATTGCCTCTCAAGTTTATCTTTGTGTAGTAATCCTATAAGGACTCTTAACAACCAGTCCAAAATGTGAACAAAAAAAACCACATAACTAAATAAATTTTGCTTTCTTTACGTGGCGTGCAAAGCATTGAACATGTAGCCTACATCATAAAAAAATTGAGACTCCCATATAAGAAAAAAAAAAACAATGACTGCGTGTTTGGTCTAGTGGTAGAGCATTTGCCTTTCACGCTGGAGGCCCGGGTTCGTTCCCCAGGTCGAGTCATACCAAAGACTTAAAAATGGAACATACTGCCGTTGTGCGAGATGCTCCGCATGAACAATGGAGTAGGGAAAAAAATCCAGTGCCTCACAACTGGAAAAAAGGCCGTAGGCGCCTCTAGGGGCGTAAAACTCCATCAAATCCACCTTTCAAGATTCTCCACCTTGCTCATAAAGTTCTTAAAGAACTAGGTGGGGCATAGGCCAAAGAAACGAAAGAAACAATCATTGCTTTCTTTTGCTTTTGACAAGCCTTCAAAACAGGTCACTTTTGAGTTTTTCTTTTCTTTTCTTTCTGTTCTTCCAAAACTTTAACCTTGAGAGAAAGATAATACGGATGGGTCACCCGAAAAGAGGTATCGAATTCATACTACGGGCTGTTCTAAAAGATACAAACAGGCACTTTTCAATGTTTACCTTTGGCGGGGTTGTACATCGGCTTCAAAAAGTCATTTCAAAAAGTTGATGGTTTTTGGCCCATTTTGGAGATGCCAAAAACATTTTGACCACCGAACCGATGAAAATGTGAAGGTCACGAGTCAACTTAAAAAGCGTTGACGGCCCCAAATTCGATTCCACAGCGCTCTCTAGTATAAATTTCCTTATATGAAGACATAAGATAATTCACAAAAATGCACCTTTTGTGGATTTTCTAGACCTGTGACACATATACACCTTAGGGGTAATATGAAAAAATTACTAATGGACTATATTTCTTTTTAAATTGTACTAACATCATATGTTGTTTGCCAAACTCATCGAAAAGCACACCAAAACACCATTTCAAGGAATTCTAAATATGTTTGTAATTTAAAACGGATCTATCGATGGCACAACTAATTGAGACCGTTTGAAAACAAAGTAGTCCAAAAATGAAATTATAGGATGGCAAAAAGAAACCAAAACAATAAGAATTCAAAAGAAGCTTTTAGCAATTGTCACAAGGCCACTTGATTTTGGTCAACAAGCAAAGCGTCATCGACCCAAAGTTTGATGTCTCAAAATTTCCAACTTATTTAAAGGGTACCGGTTCAAGTATTAAGTATATGAACTTTTTTTTAAGGCAAACGTAAGTTCCTGACTTCCAGGTATTTTTTCAGAGGTCACGAAGTCAAGAGAATTACATCTTTAACAGAGGACGTCATCGTCACATTCCTATAGGATTTTTGTAGTTTTGTTTAAGGGTTTTTATTTCGGGTGCAAAATTAAGCGAGGGTCAGGGTTACGTAGCGGATATTGGAAAGTTCATCTGGTGCAACCACTCTTTTACTTGCCGTACATGCCACGCAACCGCGCGAGTAACAAGGGATGGCTCCTTTCTAACGAGATAAAGGGCGCATCCAAAATCCGATCTCCATCCACTTCCCATATTTAGTAACACAAACTTCTCCTTAGTTTTTATCTTGTCTCTTTCTAAGCCCCACACATACTGGCATGTTATATGGACCATCAAAATGCCAATATGTTACAGAAAACGCATGGGCCTATCATCCCTGCGCAGGGTCACATATCACACAAGATGCAGGAAGTTATAGAAGAAAAGAAAAGATATTTCATTCCACAAGCATTCCACAATTTCTTTGACCCACCGCTAACCGGGCTCGTTTTCTGACTTGCTCTATTAAAGCACTCGCCAGGGCAGGGCCCGGCAAAAGGCGGCATCCAAAAAACGCCCTCATTATATTACACAAGTCACTTTGACAATGCCACGTTGCGAGTAACTAGGGACGGGCTTTCCATAAGAGACACACGAATTATTCAAAAAATGGACACACACCAAAACACCCGTCAGGTTCATAGATATACTGTTCATAAATTTGACAGAATTTTCGAAGGCATTTGAAAGGACCTCTATACACAGGCGGTGTAACCCCCCCCCCCCTCAAAAAAAAATCATCGTCAATATGTTGCTGGCAGGATATTATCATCGGAATATAACGTGATTCAATGTCGTGTCAACATGATCCTACTAGATCAGTGGTTCCCAAACTTTTTCAGCTCAACGCCCCCTTTCGCCGAATGGGGATGGGCGAACGCCCCCTTCCCCTTCTATAGTATAGTATCAGGCGCTAAGCCATGAATTTGCCAATGGGGCGAAGCCTGTAGGCAAACTATCTAATCGTAGCGCCAACATAGGTTGGCGCGAAGCGCCAAGAAAATTAAGCTGAAAATACCTCCCAGATCGCTGGAAATGGCACTTCCCAGGCCTTGTAAGTTGCATCTAAACTTTTTTTTTGATTTTGAATTACTAGCAATATCATACAAAAGCATTAAAAATACAAAATATATGCTGGGGCGGTTGCCCCCTTCGCCCCTTCCCCTTGACTACGCGCCTGTATAGTATTGCTCTGAATGAAACTACAAAAATAAATCACTTGTGGAGAAAAGGGTAGACCTACACATGCATCGTTTTTAGTTGTGGGTCCGACCCAGGGTAGCAAAATGGCTTGGGATAAAAAAAAAACCTGACACCATTTTGAGATAGCGAATTCTTAGTCTACGATTTACGAAGGCTTGAATACTTGATCGCGATCAGTCAGGAGTGAAGAAACGTTCTTGGAATTTAAGCTACCAATTTACAGTTTATTACAATGGCCACCCATACCAGTATGTTATAGTTATGGACTGCAAGCAAAAATCTACATTCAAAGTTAAAGTGGCATTTTTTACATTTTTTTTTTTTTTTTTTGCATTTTTTAGCTATGGATACTTGGTGACCACTTTCACTATCAGTGATGGGAGCATGAAGGTCCTTCCCAGGAAAAAAATTGAAGTTAAACACTGTTAGTTGCGAATTCGTGGCATCTGGGAAGGGAATATTAGACCTACTCAACTTGTTGGCTTTATTTATCTCCTTTTCATGAGAACCAGTTTGAGATCTCAGCTAAAGAAGTGTTTGGAATCTTGTAAATCCTCGATGTAAATTGAGTATCTCATTTTTTTCAAAACGCCCCCCTGCCGCCCCTTAGCGCTCATCGCCCCCTTGAGTTGGAAAAACGCCCCCCAGGGGGCGATAACGCCCCCGTTGGGAACCACTGTACTAGATACAGGTCGTTATCAAATCATAAAAACCATGGTCTGACTAGAGAGGCGTGAGGGGCGTACGCCCTTCTATATTTTGCAAAACAATGTTTTCTTCAGCAGTTTACTCAGATCAACCAAAACGTAACAGCCCAGTTCAATATTTATTATAGGATGCCAGGAAAATGGGTCTAAACACAAATTATGTACAACTTACAGATCCAGTATCTAGCCCCAACCCATCACCCCCAACCATACAAAGTCTGAAGATCTGAGACAAACTGATGTACGCTAGCTTCAATTCGACAGTATTAAGGAGAAGCAAACACCGAGGCGAACTTTGCAGTTGTGCGAAGTGTGGCACTGCAAACACCTTTGCTTCTGAACTTCACTGCAAGATAGCACCGGTTTTTACATTATTATCAGGGTTCTTGATTCATGAAAAACTCCCATAAAATAAACCAGAAAGCCTAAAGGCTTAGTGATTCCTTGCCGAACAAGGGGTGCTTTGCAACACCAAAGTTCATCTCTCAAAACTACACTGTCTTCTCGACTACATAATTTTTACGATGTGTTTACATTAGACCCCTGCTGACCTCACATGACCTTTGCATCCCACCAAAAAACTTGGATAAACAAAATATTGAAATGTCATGTTTACAAAGTTTCAGTTTTTGACCTCTGGTGACCTGTGATTTGTGACCTCCAATGAACAATATATTGTTCCTTCTCTCAACAAATCAAATGTACATAGGGGCCTACAAAGTATGAATACCTTCTACACTTCCCATCATCATATATCATGTTAACATAATTTTTGGTATTTGACCTCTGGTGACCTCAGATCTCCACCAAAAGCAATAGAGGTCTCCCTGTCAACCTGACAAATCTATATATCAAATATGAAGAGTGTCTGTCAACGCTATCTTGTGATATTGGGATAGACGGGTTTTCCATCTTTTACCTCCAATAACCTCAAATGACCTTTAGTCGGGTAGATATAGGGTTTGACCCTAAAAAAATTCCTACAAGTGAGTTTTATGCAGTTTGGTATTAGTTGAGGTGTATAATGTACCCAGGAAAAAATCCACCAAAATCCACCAATGGAAAGGGCCCAAATTAGGTCAAATCCAAAATGGCGGCTTTTTAAACCTCTTTTTTCCTACTTAATGTCAAAAAGGTGTATGTAATGTGGGTTTTATTGGCAATTTTATGCGTAAAAATGTTTCTATGACTATCTCCGACTAAATGTTCAAGTTCCCTTGCATAAACACAATGATGACGTCACAATGACGTCGATAAAAACTTTCCATTGAAGGTTTGAATGCCTTCGTATAATAGTTTTATTATAAAAACTACAGAAAAGAGACGTGTAACTTTCGTACTTTAAAGGGTTTATGTAAAATTGAATGATTCTTGTGAAATTTTTAGTGATGAAGCTTAGGGTTTTCAGAAGTTAAAGCCTTCAGAAAAGTATTGCGCAATACCATGTTCTCAGGAAGAAAGGTGCAAGCGCCATTTCGTCATATTTTGAAAGCTGATATTTTTTCACAGGAATTAGATCAATGGCTGAAAATTCATGTGTGGTATGATATATAGCTATATAAAAAGAATTTAGTGTCAAAGCGGCATTACATATCTCATTTTTGAAAACCTGGGCACTTGAAAATGTAATTTTTTTTACATCTAAATGTAATTTTTTTAAATTTTATGAATTTGCAGGCCATTTATTAATTGTTAGATGGCCCTCATAATTAATCTAACTTTAACATTATTCCAGGTCTATAAGCGAGAGAAAGCATAACCATTTAACGCCTTTAATTATTAAAGTGCTGAGGTCCAGAACTGGTTGCCTTAAAATATTTCAGCAAAGGGACATGGTAAGGACTAAAAACGACTAAAACTGTACTGAACGTGACCTTTAAAGTTAACCTATTCCTTATGGA
Organism: Holothuria leucospilota; assembly: GCA_029531755.1. Taxonomy (NCBI): domain Eukaryota; kingdom Metazoa; phylum Echinodermata; class Holothuroidea; order Aspidochirotida; family Holothuriidae; genus Holothuria; species Holothuria leucospilota. Next base: position 12,827 of record JAIZAY010000273.1, on the reverse strand, counting down.
ACCCAAGTATTTTAATTATTAAAGTAAGAATTTTAGTATTTTTTCAGATTTGAAATCCTCTTATGACGTTCAGATACCAAACTATTTGTTCAGATCTTAGTATTTCAACGTGAAATGCAATATAAAAAGAGTATTTTCATATTTTTAACTGTTTTAGTCTAAATATTAACTTGTAATCCCTTAAAGTCCACCCGTAGTGTTATTAATTTTTTTAGGCCATAAATGTTTCTTAAATCTCATTTTCATGACTATTTGACTGATAATTTTTAGAGTCATTATTTAGACTTTTCATTTGATTAAAGTGACATTTTTATCAGCAAAATGTTCACTTAAAAATCACAATGATGAATTGTCAAGGCACTTTCTACCATTTAAAGCTAAACCTTCAGCTTTACATTTCCAAACAAAAAGGTGAGTCAAACTAATAAAATAAAAATGGTAATTAAAAAGTCAAAATTATGTAACTGAAACTTAATATTTCATTTTAAAGTCAACATTATAAGGTCAGAAGTCCTTAAAATGGAATAAAAGAGGCAAATACATGTGACCCTAATAGTCAAAATAATGAAATTAAAAGTCAAGACAATATGATTTAGGAAAAAAGTTTGACTTTTTCAAGTCAAATTGATAACAGTAAGGGTGAGATTTTAGGTCACATTCTGTACTCCCAAAGTAAAAGTATGACATTATTGGTCAACTTTATGAGATTTTAGATTAAAATAATGACAATCAAGGTTACAAGTTGGAATTTGAAAGTAAAAATTGTAAGATAACTGTCAAGATATTGAGGTTGTAAGTCAAAATTGTGAATGTTATAGGCAAAGTTATGACATTAGGAGTTAAAAATGTTTTAAAGGCATTACTTGACCGCCCAAAAATCCATTTTACGACATTCTGATTTTTTTGTTCCCTTCCCATATACCTATGTTACCTATATTGATACCTATGTTGAACTCCAGCTACTTAATAATCACTAGAAATGTAAGGTGCATGATCTTCCCCACGCTTACAGGCCTTTATAAAACTTCAGTAGCAATAGTTGGCTATATTACATTAGGCAAAATCTTCCTATGCCAGAACTTGTCAAGAGCTGTTATCAATACCAATTAGGTGCTCATTCAAGCAATGGTCAATAGCCATGAAGGCTGACATTTGATGGTAGTTTATCTCAGATTAAACTGAAAGGTGATCTAACCTTCAATGACCATGAGTAATTTGATCCTTTTTTATCAGTACTATTTTCAGGGCAGGATGTGTTGACAGTTGTAATGTAAACCCCTCAGTGTTGGGCTACTATTGTACCAGAATGGTCAGCAAAGCTTTAACAAAGCTGCTGTTCATTGGAGCAACTAATTGAAGTAATGAACCAGTGGTCGGGTACTTTAATTGGGAACAGCAGTTTTTCCCTAAAAACTGCGGTAGCTATGACTGATTTGAGGAAAGGCAAATTTTGCGTCATGACGAAAGCCCTCTGACATTTGGTCTAGCGCCATGGAACGGATCGGAAATTTAGAAAAACATATTTTAGGAGTGAAAAATTACAACTTCAAATACCCGTATATTCACACTTGAGTAATTTATTGCAGGTTTGACTCAAAATTCTGTTAATATAGTAGTAAATCTCTTCACATTTGGATTTTCAGTTGTGTATCGTATTCCTGTAAAATGATATCGTCCTGCAAAATTACTAAATATTTCGCAGACAGCTTTCATAATGAAAGTGAATGCGCCATACTTTTCTGAGGACTATACTCCTTGAAGGACCTAGGCTTGAAAAGTATGTCACTGCTATCATCCAGTGGTATAAACATTGTGGACCTGTGTTTATATCAAAGACTGTGGCTATAGTGTATTCATGTGTGATGCTGGCCTTGTACGTCAGGGGCGTGTTATAGAATTTGGACCTCATTTGACAGTAAATAGCCTGATAATCATATTTTAGGGACCTGCAACTGATGTGCTCCCTTTTTATCCAATCTGATTCTACATGATAATAGCTCCAGTTTGATGGCAAACACTATAGCTTATACTTAAAATCTTATTTGTGAGTTATCTCGTGGTTAAAAATCCAAAATTGCCAAACTACAGAGCATTCAGCATATTCTGAAACTAGATATCTATATGTGTCATTTTCATTAAAACGTTTGCACTAGTTGATACCCTACTTCACGTTTCAGATTTAACCTTGACAAGTTTCACGGAAATAAATGAGCCATCGTTTGGTCACTTGCTTGCAGGGGTCCACCAAGGATGGGGGAGGGGTATGCTACTTACTTGCCCCCCCCGTCCATTCCTGCTGAAAGAAATACAGTATACAGGAGCAATGTGCCAAATTACTTACCCCTTTTCTGCTTGCCGACCACGACCATTAAGTGTACAAACCCATAAAATGTGTTGATGAGTATCTCTAACTAAAAGCAGCTTAACTCGGGTGCCATGTGACCGCATCACCAATAGGTGTCTGTCTACAATAAGGTGTAAGGCCGGGACGTACACATATTGTGTCCTGTCTCTTTCCCACACTTTTGAAATCCTGGCAGCGGCGCTGTTAGTTGTGGCATACCACGTAAATATGACTGTACTAAGTTTGTCCTCAAATGCTGCTTTTCTTGTGTTTAAACAAATAAGTCGCAAGCAAAACCCAGTACTTTTTAGGTCCAGTTACCAAAACCAATTCCTATCATGCATTACCCGCTAAAAGCTTTATCCTACTTACCTTGCTACCTAAATGCCAAAGCATAAGAAGGCCAACTTTACATACTTTCTGTAGGGAAGGCAATAGGCCACAGGTCAACTGTACTACTGCTTTAAAATTCAAATGTAACAACATTTTATCAATCTAACATGAGTGGAACAAATTTGCTGTGATCAGCAAACTGTGCAACTTTAATAGATCTGCGTATTAATATGTCCACCATGACATCAGCAATTTTGCAAATGATTCATTATAATCAATTTTCTTGAACACATTTTGATAGACTTTTGATATAATTGGAAAGGGCTTCGATGAATAAACCCTTAAGGACATACAGTTTTCCAAGGTTTCATCAGCAGTGACACTAATTTATTCGGGACTCAAGAAGTTTATTTGACTGTCAATGTGTTGCTCTCATGTCCACCCCTGCCAAAACTGATTGAAATCCTTGCTTCATTAATTGGGAGGGTGGGGGCTGAGTGGGTGCATTTTGTCTCAAATCCACCCAAGTAGGTAGAAGGCTACCTCAGTAACGTATAGTGTGAAAGGAGCAAAGAGCGAATCCACCACTATAGCAATTGCACATATAGAATATGCGTTGAAATGGTACACTCAAATATTTCACTACTCTAAGAAAAATACCGTATAACTTCACCAGCTTCATTCAGGGCCGCTGGGGAGGGGGACTGAAGCTCCACATAATTTTCTTTGAAGATGTTTTCTCTTAAAACGTCCAAAATGGTAGCCTACCCTTAAAAAATGTCAAAATTCAGGAGTGAATTGTCCAGCCACCAATCTTAGAAACTCTTGATGGCAGGTACTGCAATTGTAGAGCTTAAGTATTAAATGTGACTGCATTGCGTAGGCTATGCACTGCTAATTTCATTATAAAAGGGTGCGACCAAACCGATGAGTAGCTTAACCCTGTGTCTTTTTATATGCAGTGTTTGGTGCCTTGTATTCTACTGTCGATAATAGAAATGATTTAAGTACTGTATATGTAGGCTAAAGAGTATCTTTTAATAAAGCTTTACTGCACTTAACATGACTGCTTTGCCCATTAATTGCACATGTGATAGCCTATTGCTAGAGCCTAGGCTAAACTCTACGGGGATAGGCTCATAACTTATACACCATAAACAGCGATGCTACCACTTGAACTGACTAGAGACTTACATGTATTTCAATGTAAAAGCACAGCTTCATGACAATCAATTGTGTGAAAATGTGAACATCCGAATAACCAACAATTAACAACCCTAAATCAGGTTAGTAAGCAGTCACTGCCGTGTTGGATTGAACATTACATAGCTCTGGTTGAAACGTTGTTGAAAACAGACACGGACAAACAAAGGGTGGTACCAGATGGGAGCAGGGGCATGGCCCCATCGGGGAAGGCTGACTTCGACGAACCTTCCCAATTTTGTCAGGGAGCCTTTATAGGTACGATAAAATATGTAATCCCGAAGACGTCCAGCCCCCCCCCCCCCCCGACAACTTACTTGAATTTCATCTCATGTACAGCAGGTTGTCCGATAGCCCCCACCCCCAATTTTTCAGATTTTCTTTCCTAAAACCCCAAACTTTCAAATTCTTTCAAAAGAAACCAAATATTTTCTGCTCGCTTCGGGAGCCAAAAATTTTGCTTACAGTATCCTATACCGGCAACCCGTCGCCCTTTTCAAGTCTTCAGACCACCCCTCCCGCCAAAGAGATTAGGCCCCTGTAGAGCAAATCCTGGGGCCATGCACCCCTGGACAAACCTGTTGAAGGACGAAACCACAATTTGTTTCTCTGTGCAGTGTGCTCTGCCACTTGCTAGCTTACTACATTGTAGAAATGCTTAAGTAAAAATACTACCCCCGGAAACCTAAATGCAAGAAAGCAAGAAGACTTTTTTATTTTGCATGAATTCTAGTAGTAGGCAAAGAACAGTCGTTTTGGGTGGTTTTGGGGACTTAAGTGTAAGATCATGGATGAATTATGAAAGCTTCATGGTTTACAGTAGTACTGTTAGTCAATTTAATCGTAAAACCATCATGCCAAACAAAATTTGAGTACAGCAAAACTTCCTGTAATAAGCAAAAAGTGTTATTTTTAAGTGCATTTACCGTTACAATGACGTAAAAACGGCCATTTTGAAAATGACCCATTTAAATAAAGATTTCGTGAACCGATTTTGGTGGATTTTTGATATGTTGTTCCCCACATCCAAATCCACCAAAAACTACTGAAATCTCACTTGTAGGAATTTTTTTAGGGTTAAGGTATATTTTGTCACAAATCTACCCGACTACTTTGCCTTCTAGGGCCTACAAAAACATTAAGGTGTTTCCTTTTAATAGGACAAATCTATATGCCAGATATGAAGTGTCGGTCATTCCTATCTGTAGACATCGTGATTACAAGGTTTTTGATCTTTGACCTCTAATGACCTCAAATGACCTTTGCCTCCTACAAAAACATTAGGGAGTTTCCTTTTAATGTGACAAATCTATATGCCAAATACGAAGTGTCAGTCATTCCTATCTGGAACATCGTGATTGCAAGGTTTTCGATCTTTGACCTCTGGAAGCCTCTAATGGCCTTTGACCTCTACCAAGAATGACAGTTTTCTCTCTCGCAATATGGCAAATCTTTATACAAATATGAAAACTGTCAGTCGTTCCTACCTTGGGATATAATGATAGAAATACTAAAAAGTGTGATTTCTAACAAAACTTGACCTTTGACCTCATTTCACGGGACCTTTGACCCCAGTTGCCATGGCAACCATATGTTATGGTAGTATTAGGCAGGTTCATCATATGTGTGAGGAATGTTTCCTTCTGGAATTGTACTAAAATACAAAAAAAAAATGTGATTTTTTTACCAAACTTGAAATTTGACCTTCTATCACTTAACTTTTTACCTTGGTTGCCATGGTACTCATATATGTTGATAGTAAGTTAGGCACGTTCATCATATGTGTAAATTGTAATGTATGTGGAATGTTTCCTTCTGGAATTATACTAAAAATAAATCTAAAAATGTGATTTCTTACAAAAATTGATATTTGACCTTGGTTGCCATGGCAAACATATACTATGGTAGTCTTAGGCAGGTCCACCATATGTGTGAAGTCTTATGTATGTCAAATTTTTCCTTCCGGAATTATACTAAAAATACTAAAAAAATGTGATTTTTTACACAAATTGAAGTTTGACTTCCTTTCATGTGACCTTTGAACCCGGTTGCCATGATAACTATACGTAGCGTTCGATATGTTCATCACATGTGTGAAGTTTCATGTATGTGGAATGTTTCCTTCTGGAATTATACTGATAAAACTAAAAAAATGTGATTTCTCACAAAAACTGATCTTTGACCCCTGTTGCCATTGCAACCATATATTTTGGTAGCAAAAAAAAAATACTAAAAATACTAAAAAAATATGATTTTTCACAAAAATTGGCCTTTTACCTCCTGTCACGTTACCTTTGACCTTGGTTGTCATGGTAACCATATATCTTGGTAGTATAGGTATGTTCATCATATGTGCAAAGTTTCATGCATGTGGAATGTTTCCTTATGGAATTAGACTAAAAATACTAGAAAAGCGTGATTTTTCCCAAAAATTGTCCTAGACCTCTGACCTTTGACCTTTTTGGCCGAAAGTCACTCAGACACAAGTTTACACTCTGGGGTACCTACCCACCAAATTTCAAAAGAATCGGTCTGGCCCATAAGGAGGAGTTCGTGGAACACTTTTTTTGCTTAAAATGTTAATATCATGTGACTTTTGACTTTGGTTGCCATGGCAACCATATAGTTTTGTAGTATTTTTCCTTGGAGTAAGTTGTAAAAAAAGGATTTTCACATATTTGACCTTTGACCTCTGACCTTTGACCTTAACTTCCGGGAGTCAATGTATAACGGGTTCTACCTTGGACACCTTCCTACCAAGTTTGAAGAAAATTGGCTTTACCCTTTTGGAGATATTAAGAAAACAAAATTGGACACACACACACACACAAACACACACGCGGACACGTTTTGACCCCTCCCTCCATTATGGACTTTTGGTCATCCTGGGGTACCCCACCATGGGTTAGGACTTTAGACTAGTAACTTGGGAAAATTAACTGTTATCATGGCAACGGTTGTTATTTCTGCTGGCATTGCCGAATATAGCCCAACAGGTCAAGTGACTACAATATCTCATCCTCCTCACGGAGCGATGAGACAAAAAGGGGGCATCTCTTGAGAGGAAGAAGATTTGCAAATTCGACCTTCCCCAAAATAGACAAAAATAACAAATTAGGGGTATTTGGCTACCTGATTCCAAATACGAAGTCCGTTTTCCCGTGTAAGCCCCCTATTAGAAGATGTGGCCTTTCAAACGGGCCCGTCGGGTGGCCAAAATGTGGTTTTTGCGGCATAACTCTTTAACAGAACATAATAACAAAATTCCAACTTCAGATTTGGAATCAGCACCCTCGAATACGTATATAGTGTTACTTTGGTCAGTTTTGAGGCACCTCGATGTCACACCCAAATTCCACGGGTGAGTCCCCAGGGATTTGGGCTAAAATATCGACCCCCTCAGATTTTGACATAAGTCATGTAAGAAGGGTATTCGAATACGCTGATTCCAATATCAAGTTTTTAGTGCAGTCAGTGGTATAGTTTAGTCTGTATTAGGCTTTCAAATCCAAATAAATCCATTTCAATTTCCCATTTTTGTATAAAATACTCCGCCATTTTGGCCCTGTCTTATGAGATATAAAGAAGTTAGGAGATTTCAATTATTTTGGTATAATAGGGAAATGTTTTAGCTTTAAGGCAACATCTAATTTGTCATCATAGCCCTTGCACCGCAGCCAAAGTTAGGAATATGATCTTGTTTGGACCCCTTAAATGTCTGGTTCACTGCTGCATAGCTCATTGTACCTAATTCAGAGGGCTATTTTCGACTTGCCATCCTAAAAGGGAAGGTGCCATGGAAAAGGTTTGTCATGTTTTGAATAGAAGAAACATGCGCGAATATCCCCAAGTAGCTTGCGGGTTATTGGCCCCCTTACACAAGTGACAGTAATGACCTAAACGTGTTAGGTCCCAAAAGGGCACACACTATAATGGGTTAATTAGAAGTGATGGAGGGGTGTTTCTGAACTCGAATTCGATGAAATTAATATGGACATACGCCCACTTGACCATCTTTGGAAAAGTAAAAAAAAAAAAAAAATCATGAAAATACCTTCAAACGGTAGCCCTTGTTATGGCTATTCGGCCTTTGGTTGCACATATAACATGCAACGCGATCTTAATTATTTCCCGTTCTTTATCTGCACTCCCTCTACCCGTTCTGTGATATGTGTATACCCTCTTAACTGCATCCAGGCCAACAGATAATGAGGCTGGCAGAAGAGAGGGCGTGCTAGATGAGAGGGTTGCATATCAGGGAAAGTGTCGAGTAGAGAGAGTGGAGAGAGAGAACGGGAATAATTTGATTACATTGCATGTAATATAAGCAACAAAAGGCCGAATAGCCCTAGCAAGGGCTATTCAAACGGTAGGGATCACGGGGGTTAAAATGTTGAAAAAGAAAAGATCCGATTATCCGTCTTTCATTTCAATCTTAAATACTGACACCATATTAAGGTCCATGAAGTCGACCTACCTATCAAATTAACGGGAAAAAAGTCTTCTATACCCTAGTTATACCCCAGTTGCAAATGTATTTTGGTTAATATAGGCAGGGTTCCAATATGGCGGCGTAAAGCCTGACTTCGGGTTGTATTTTTCATGGAAAAATAGCGTTTTTCTTTATCGTGCTGCTACTCCTTATAGCAATGGCGGAATTTGATCTCCTTTACATCGTAACCTCTACGTGACCCAGTGATTTAGAAAAAAATTTTAAAAATATTTTGACCTTTCTTTTGACCTTTGGCGAGGTCAAATTCATGACTTCCCCTTGCGGACCTTGATTTGACCCGGAATTGTTGCACGTGATGGCCCCGGGTCAAACTTATATCTGACCCAAATGACGTGACCCTGTGACGTAGGGAAGCATTTTTTTTTTATTTTTTGTTTCAGATTCACCAAATTTGGCGTGCCCTGGATTCAGATTTGACTTATTTTATTTTTTGATGCGATCCGAAAGTTCATTTTTGCGGTCCCCATATAAGGAACTTGCTAGCTGAGAGTTTATTTGTGCGAGCCCAAAATTCGATAAAAAAAAAAAAAAAAACTTAGAAAATTTTCTGGCGATCCCAAAGTTCAAAGTGGTGGGCCCTGTTTCAAAAGTGCGGGCCAAGATCCACAACAGACTTGCCCAGACCTCAAGTGGTCCTAACCCCAAAGTTAAAAACAAAACAAAACGGGTTTTTCCTTATGCCGTAACACTTATTCGGAGGTCCATTATTGACTTACCTCCGTAAATGGCCCACCATGACCAAGTGTGAAGAGGGGGTGGGCTATGACCAAAGTGCGTTAATATGTTATTGAAAACACTTGTGTGGCCACCCCCAAGGGTGTTTTGAGGAATGGCCCCGTCTCATCAGTAATGGTAAGCGCAAAAAATTCAAAAAGCGGGTTTTTTCTAAGAATTGCAGTGCTGATTCGGCGGTCCATTTTCCACTTGTCTCCGTGAAAGGTCTGCCATGACCGGGGAGGGGGGGGGGGGAGCTATGGGAAATTGCGTTAATATTCTTACATAACTCACGTCGGTGGATATATACACCAAGAGTGTTTTGAGGAAGGGCCCTCTACTTACAAGAAATGGTAAGGACCCGCACTTAAAATAAAACGGGTTTTCCCTTATGCCCTAGCACTAATTCGGAGGTCCATTGCGACTTGCCTCCGTAAAGGGCCCACCGTGACCAATGGGGATAGGCTATGGTCCAAGTGCGTTAATATGTTATTGAAAACACGTGGGTGAACACCTCCGAGTGTATTTTGAGGAAGGACCCTCTTCTCACAAGTAATGGTAAGGGCCCAAAGTTGAAAAACGGGTTTTTCCTTATGCCGTAGCACTAATTCGGAGGTCCATTTTCGACTTTTCTCCGTAAGAGATCTACCGTTACCAAGGGAGAGGCGATATGTGAAAATGCGTTAATATGTCATATAACTCACGTGGGTGGATACCCCGAAGTGAATTTTGAAAAAGGAACCTCTTCTCACGAGTAATTGTAAGTGCCAAAAGTTAAAAAACTGGGTTTTTTCTTATGCCGTAACACTAATTCGGAGGTCCATTTTCGAATCGCCTTCGTAGATGGCCCGTCGTGACCCGGAGGGGGTGGGGGGCGGGTGCTATGGCAAAAGCTTGTTAATGTGTTATAGGAATTTTGAGGACTTTTTTACTCGCGAAAAGTGCCCGTTTCACTTCAACTTTCACCTCAAACAACTGTACTGTATATTATTATGGATAACGAACCTTTTTTTTTCAATTATGAATAACGAACCTTTTTTCCAATTATGAATGACGAACCTTTTTGTCGATTATGAATAACGAACCTTTTTTTCGATTGTGAATAACGAACCTTTTTTTCAATTATGAATAACGAACCTTTTTTTCGATTATGAATAACGAACCCTTTTTTCGATTATGAATAACGAACCCTTTTTTCGATTATGAATAACGAACCCTTTTTTTCGATTATGAATAACGAACCCTTTTTTCGATTATGAATAACGAACCCTTTTTTCGATTATGAATAACGAACCCTTTTTTCGATTATGAATAACGAACCCTTTTTTCGATTATGAATAACGAACCCTTTTTTCGATTATGAATAACGAACCCTTTTTTCAATTATGAATAACGAACCTTATGAACAATGAACCTTATGAACAATTTTTCTTTATGAATAACGAACCTTATGAACAATGAACCTTATTTTTGCCTTTCATCATGTTATGAATAACGACCCTTATGAACAATAAACCTTATGAACAATGAACCTTATGAATATCGGGCTGTCCCCTACTAGATACCGTTCACCTAGTCCCTACAAGGTAACAAGGAGTAGAGCTGTTCACTTTAGTCATCAGGAAAACTAGATGCGGTTGAAGCAGAGGACCAACCTTCAACCGACAACCCCTCTGGTCCACCCTTAAGTAGCATTCATAGACAGAGTGGTTTTCGCCCTTACTTTACTATGGTGGTTGAAGATAGGGTAGTTGATGCGTATATTGATACTGGAGCTGATCTCACCTTTATGAGTGAAGAATTACGGCAAAGTATTAAAACATTGCAGAAACGCCCTTTACAGAAACCAACTGGTATAACAACATCAGTTACGAGTGAAGTTATTGATAAGTTAGGGTATGTAAATGTAAACTTGATGTTTGGGTCAAACCAATTTTGTCATGAAATTCAAATTGCTAGAGGTATTGACAAGAGTCTCATTTTAGGTTGGGACTTCTTGTTGAAACACTCTGTAGTACTTAATGCAGATAAGGGATATATGGAAATGTATGGAGAGAAATATTATTTTGTGCAGCCAAAGAGCGTTGCCCCTCCATGTTCAAATGTTGTAGCGCATATTTCATGTTCTTTACCAGCTCAAAGTGAAAGTATTGTACTGGCTAAGATACTGACCTCAGAATTTAATTTAGTTCCTGATGGTCAGTGTGGTATTTTTGAACCCTACTGTAGTACTGAGTTACCATTTTTAAAAGCAGAGTACTCACAAATGTGAAAAATGGGTTTCTTAACATGTGTGTTATTAACCCAAGTAATTGTGAGGTGTCCATGGAAAAACATACATTTGTAGGACATTTCTATCCTCTTGGTAATCATGATCAATGTCAGTATGAATTGATGGAGCCTACAAATAGGAGTTTTGCTTGTAACAACACTGCTGGTCGAAGTAGCTTAGGTAATATGGCTTCACCTAGTATCCCTCCTGTAAATTTTGACAAGTCTTCATTAACACCCGAAGAAGTTGACAGAGTGGAAAATTTGCTTTGTAGATATGCTGACATATTTAATGACGTACCTGGAAGAACAGATAGGATTACACATAAAATCAAGGTATTTGATAACGTATCCCCAATTAAGCGGCCTGCTTACCGGCTTAGTCCACCAATGAAAGAGGAAGTCAGGAAGCAGGTTGAAGATTTGCTGAAAAAGGATATTATCGAAGAAAGTGATAGCCCTTGGGCTGCCCCAGTTGTAATGGTCCGCAAAAAGGACAATACTTTTAGATTTTGTGTAGATTTTCGTAGGCTAAGTCAGGTGACAGTCCGGGACTCACACCCTTTACCCAGAATTGATAGTATCCTAGATTCACTCTCAGGTTCAAAGCTTTTCTCTACAATTGATCTCTCCAGTGGATACTGGCAAATTCCTATGGACCCATCAAGTAAAGACAAAACTGCTTTTAACACTGGTTTTGGTCTCTTTCAATTCAAGACCATGCCGATGGGCCTCACAAATTCTCCCGCTACGTTCTCCGACTTATGGAATTAATATTTAGAGGCTTACATTGGAGTAAGACATTGGTCTATTTGGATGATATTATAGTACTGGGTCGCAATCTCGACGAACACTTACAAAACTTAGAAGAGGTGTTCAACAGATTTAGGTCTGCAGGTCTTACTCTTAAGGCAAGTAAATGTAAGTTACTGCATAAAAGAGTACAGTATCTTGGTCATTTGGTCAGTGAGTATGGAGTTGAGCCTGACCCTAGAAATGTTTCAAAGATACAAAACTGGCCAATTCCACAGAACCCTACAGAGGTACGGGGGTTTCTGGGCCTGGCTCAGTATTATAGAAGGTTCATTAACAAATTTTCAGAAAAGGCTGAGCCATTGCAAAACCTTACAAGGAAAGGTGTACCATTTATTTGGTCAGAGGATTGTGCAAATGCATTTGATGAGTTAAAGACTTGTTTAACATCAGCTCCAATTATGGCCTTCCCAGATTTTGGTAAAGATTTCATATTGTACACTGATGCATCCAATATTGCTGTAGGTGCTATATTAGCCCAAGTCCAGAATGGCCATGAGCATGTAATATCCTATGCAAGTCATTCATTGACTAAGACTGAAAAGAGGTGGTCCACATATGATCGTGAGTTGTTTGCAATTGTGTGGGCTATTAGGGAATTCCGCCACTACCTGACTTTTAACCATTTTTATTTAC